>CM040920.1:35975480-36054737 GCA_023029165.1 Gobiocypris rarus | reverse complement strand
TGAGCCGTGACGTCAGCGAGTCTCCCAGTGAGCTAACCATTACACAAACATTTAAAACTCTCATCAAATATAACGAAAATAACTGGTTTAATTTTTATATTACATGTGAATACGTTAAACAAATTCTATTTAGTCAAATTGTCTCTTTATCACAGAATAAAGATGAATTAAAAATAAATGTATAATGAATGTACAGATTATTTTGTAAATGATGTTGGAATGAAATGTTTTAGCTTTGTAGATTAATGACTGATGTAAAGAAAGACTATTTTAAAATAATTACATGTTGTTACTGGCTAAGTTTAATATCCAAAAATCATAAGGAAAGCAGTGAACATACTGGGTATTAGTAAATTATTTCAGTTTGGTTATTTGAACCTTGTTCATCCTTAACAGTATCAAACCAGCGCTTTATTTATCGATTTCTTCCCTTTGGTTATTCTAGTGTATGCATATTAAAAAATAAAAATAAACAAGCGGAACATAAATGATTAAAAGTTAACTCCAGTTAAGTCCAGACTTCGAGACCCACAGTGCATTGCGCGGCTGTCGCGGTCATGTGACGTCACGCCGGAAGGGTTTGCTGTTGCGTCAGTGCTGAAGACGCGCATCGAAGGTGAAATTAGAAAACAAACCAACTGGTGAGTTTTATTTTTAAACGTAATGTTTTACAGTAATTGTCGTTCTACAGGAGTGTTTTACACATGAGTTTGTAGTGTGATGTCCTGTCTGGCCGTTTGTGTTGCCTCTGTTCATCAGGAATGAGTTTGATCTGTAATGTCCGTGTGTTTCTTCACACAGTGATGCTGGTGTCACGGCTGTCATGCCTGCGGTCAGTCCCCGTGGCCGGGCTCCGGTCAGCCCTGGGTCAGATCCCCTGATGAGAGCGCAGCAGGTACTGACCACACCTGAGACGTAAGCCGTACTGTGTGCTGTGTTATAAACGTTATGTTGCTTCCGCTCAGGGTTACTCCAGCAAGGCCAGGCTGGGGCTCCGGCGGAGCAAGACTTCCAAAGAGCAGTTCCAGAACGCAGCGTTCGAGCCTGCTACGGACACGGCCATTAAAGGTGAGTTCTGTCAACATGTCCTGCACTTTCAGCCCTGGTCACACCGGCTTTATTACCTTGTGTCCGATCGGGATCAGCGCGGTCACCTGCGGCATGATGGGAATAGGGGTGCACCGATCCAACTTTTTCAGTCCTGATACCGATGCCTGGGCTTTGTGTATCTGTCGATCCCGATACCGATCCGATACTATTGTTGAATTAATTATAAACTGTATACTTTCCACCCTATACCTTCCTTGAAGAGACTAAAGGCACCAGACTTTACAAACTAAACATAACTAAGAAGACAAAATTACAGATGTATGTAAAGTGTTGAATTCTTATAGAACTAAAATATAGAACATTTATTTAATTGAAAAACAGTTAAGGTATATGGTCACATTTGACCATCAATGAGTATGAGTGTAACTAATTAATACCTGAGGGCTAAATACAAGAATAACATTAATGTTAACAGTGCTGCATCTCTATCACTCTCCATGATAAAACGATCCTGTAAATAATCAATGCACACTATTCTGTACTGTTTACCCAAACTTGCTGCAAACATCTGTATAGTAACTTGTGTGTCCGGTAAAGCCATTCATTGACATTAGAAGTATTGAGCGCTTCATGAACCGCGCACCGCTGGCAGGTTTGGCATCTCGGCGTGAGATGAAGTTTGGAGAGAGAGAGCGTGACAGAAATGCGTGAGAGTCGATAACCCTGCAGCGCACGGCTCGCTTCAGGCATGCGACACACGTGAAGCTGACGAATGACGTAGGTTCTGCTGCGGAAAAAAACCCTGGTATTTTGTCAGTATCGCGGCCGATATCCGATCCTAATATCGGATCGGTGCACCCCTAGATGGGAAAGGACCGCTTCACCTGCCCTGCACGACTCTGGATTGTGGGAGAAAATATTAATCTTTTAACTTGTTTTTTCTGTGGGAACACGGTCTGGGATTTCTGTAGAATATGTCATTTCATATTATTACTGAAGCCATGTCTTTATTACAGTCAGTGTTAAAGATTTTGACTGACAGGTTATTTTCCAACCTGCTTCCGCTCACCTGGCCTGTGGTTTTCAAGCGATCCTGGGTTCGTGTTTGATTCGGGTGAAGCGGGATAAGACTTTAGCTTCAGATCCAGCTCAAGTCCTCAGGCGTACTTGAAAACCACAGGTATGTGTGTTGGAGACTGACCCCTGACCTCTGCACTGCTTGTTTGGGATCTCTGGTCGACTGACCGTCTCTCCTAACCCTGGACGGCAGCACCTGTGGTCTGAGTAATCCAATCACAAAGCGTTTTAGACACTGAGGCGGATGTTAATGCCAGTCTGGGCCTCGTTTCCCAAAAGCGGATCATAGAAGCACAGTCTCCGCGCTCCGCTTCGCTCACGATGCTTTTGGGAAACGAGGCCTTGAACATTCAGTGACCGATGAATCCTTCAAACTGAATAAGATGAAAGCTGTTTGTGAGTGTCCTGCTGGATTCTCTCTCCTTCACAGTCGACCACATGGGCAGGATCTTCCTGGCGGGAGGCGCCGCTGTTGGTTTGGGAGCTCTGTGCTATTACGGCTTCGGGATGTCCAATGAGATGGGAGCCATCGAGAAAGCAGTGTAAGAGTCACATTCACACACTATCAGGGCATGTTCAGCGACAGCGATGGCCCGAGCGATGAAAAGCTTTTCCTGTGTTTTTAGTAAAGAGATGCCAACGTTATCAAAGCGCTAAAGCGCTGTATTCTGCTGCCAGGCCTGTAGGTGGCGCTGACACTCTGTAAAGAAACATGACGTCAAATTCATGTGTTTGTAGTTTCTACTGAGATCATAACGGGATAATTTACAAAAACATGCACTTTGCATCCCGTTTTCAGCGCCCAAAACACTCGAGGCAATGATTATGTAAAAAGGTTTTCTAGTTGAAAATGATGTAAACGGCGCTATCATCAGCCAGAGCATGAGCAGGAACTGAAGCGGTGTTTTCCAGGATCTGGCCGCAGTACGTGAAGGACCGGGTCCGCTCCACATACCTGTACTTCTCCGGCAGCGTGGGTCTGACGGCGCTGTCCGCTGTGGCCATCAGCAGAACCCCAGCGCTCCTGGGGATCATGATGAGGGGCTCCTGGATGGTACGCAAGACATCATATCACTCAACTAACATGCAGTGCTTTCTGTTCATTGCCCTTTAAATACGTTCTTACTGTGAGCGTACTGTACCTGTTGAGCTGCTGATCCAGCTCGTAGCTTAATACTCATATTGAGAGGGTGATTGAACATGTAAGTGCTGTTTCCAGTATTTTGCTGGATTCAGAGATGATAGAAGTTCTTGATCAATGCTGTGAGAAACCTGTGACTGGTCGGCAGGCTATCGGTGCGACCTTCGCTGCTATGATCGGCGCGGGGATGCTGGTGAGGTCGATCTCGTACGAGGACAGTCCCCTGCCCAAACACCTGGCCTGGGCGCTGCACGCAGGTAAAGTGCTCTCCCCGTCAGTGACCAGTGCTTGAGCTGACCCCTAGAGGGCACTGGAGCCTTGCGGATGGGTGTTCTGCTGGGTTGGCCTTCGCTCACGCTGGCGTGCTCCCTGTGTGCAGGGGTGATGGGGGCTGTGATTGCTCCTCTGACGCTGCTGGGTGGGCCGCTGATGATCCGGGCCGCCTGGTACACAGCGGGCATCGTGGGAGCTCTGTCGACCGTGGCCATGTGTGCGCCCAGCGAGAAGTTCCTCAGCATGGGCGGGCCGCTCGCCGTGGGGTTCGGAGTGGTGTTCGCCTCTTCTCTGGGTATGAGCACTCGCTGTGTTTTTGACCTGTTTACTAAGAGACTGTGCATGAATTGAATCTCTTTGCCTTTCGTCTGCACAGGCTCCATGTTCCTGCCGCCCACCTCTGCGTTCGGGGCCGGGCTGTACTCGGTGGCTGTTTACGGAGGTCTGGTGCTGTTCAGCATGTTCCTGCTGTACGATACACAGAAAGTCATCAAGCGTGCAGAGACGCACCCTCTTTATGGCGTTCAGAAATATGACCCCATTAATGCGTGAGTGTTTCGTGTGTGCAAGTGGAAGGAGACGTCTGTCACATGATTTCATGCACAGATGTCACACAGTATGACTGTCCTCATGCCTTCTGTCACGTGTTGTTCTCTGCGCTCTTACAGATGCATGGGCATTTACATGGACACGCTCAACATCTTCATGCGGCTGGTGATGATTCTAGCCAACGGCGGCGGAAACAGGAGGAAGTAGCGATGAGGAGACAGGACGACGTGACATTGGACTGGAGAAGAGGATGTAGCTCAAGAAAGTGTTTAAGGGTTTATTTGTTTATAAGCAAGAAAATATGTTTGGATTGTTTTCAGCTGAGATGTTTCAGACAGTAAAAGGACAGGAGTTCATGTGACTGCAGATCTTAATCAGTTCCACATTTGGTGTAATTATAACAACAAACATTTGTCTATTTCTGTTATAGATTAGCTCACAGACGACCAGAGATTGTTTGTGTTGCTGTGACTCTTGTGTTCTTACAGTTTCACACTCATGGTTCAATAAACTTTATTTGCATCTACATTTCACTACATCTTAATTGTTCAGTTTATTAGTAGACATCAAGTGCCATTTTACTAACATTACACAGGACTGTGTTTGTCTTTAGCACAGTGATATCTTAAGACATTAGAAATATTTAACTTTAGAGCAGAGATACCAAATCACATTTATTTCTATAACACATTTAAAAACACATGTTGGACAAAGTGCTTTACATACCAGGACCTAAAAAATTGACACAACCTAAAAGCATGGGACAGGTCCAGAAGAAGTGAGAATAAATGGGGATTTAAGTGTGATTTTGAAACATTGAGAAGTGCAGGATCTAATCCGGAGAAGAAGGCTGGCGACAGAGAAAGCCCCGGGAAGAGTTACCTCTGTGAAGATCTTAATGGGTGAGAGGACGTATATTGCTGAAGAAGATCAAGCCATTAATACCCTTAAAAACAAATGGAGAGATCTTGTACTGAATTCTAAGATTCACTGGAAGCCAAAGAAGAGAAGCTAAAACCGGTCTGTCCTGGTTCCAGTCAGAAGCCTAGCAGCGCATCTGTGATCCTGAGGAAACACTACAGCAGTCCAGTCTGGATGTAATTAAACATGCATAATTTCCAAATCATTAAAAGACAAATCAGGTTTCTGTTTATATGCTTGTCTAACCCTAACCCAGTCTCGTCACCATCTATACAACAGGAGATTCATGAAGAGAGACTGGTATGGCTGTACATCAGTTTTTGATTGATTCCTTTCCGTTGTGAATAATCATTACTTATTTAGTTTGGGTCGCTTACACGACACCATTTTAACTAAAACAGACACTCTCAATGTGTTCCAGCCGCTCATCCGCACGGCCACAGCGCTTGAGAACACACACCCCGAGACGGGTTTAGAAATAACCATATTCAAAACTTTATAAAGTAAAGTACCTAGCTCCCGCCAGGCCGTCTTAGAAGGCCTTTATTTACCCCCAGAGCCGTATGGATTACTTTTATAATGGATGGATGCACTTTTTGGGGTTTATATAAATTTTGGGCTCCCATTCACAGCCATTATAAAGTTTGGAAGAGCCTGGAAATTTGATTGTATTCGCCTGAGAGAAGAATGTCATTCACACCTAGGGTGGCTTGAGGGCGAGTAAATCATGGGGTCATTTTCATTTTTGTGTGAACTGTCCCTTTAAACGCTCCAGAAGAACTTCATGTACTATAGTTTCAAACGCAGTCAGATCAATTAAAACTAAATGTCACCCTGTCCTGAAGCACTGGACTGTGCTATGGTGAGCCCTGAATCCTGAATAAACTTATCAAAGATGCCAAATCAATGGGAAGCTGTTGATGGACAACCTTCTTTAAGATTTTTGATTTTTGAAATCGGTCGATAGATATTTGATACTGTTGGGCTTTTTTAAAAGGGTTGTCCCGCCGCATCAGCAGCTCCAGTGCTTGAGTAAGAGGCCTGGAGGAAACACACCGT
Organism: Gobiocypris rarus; assembly: GCA_023029165.1. Taxonomy (NCBI): domain Eukaryota; kingdom Metazoa; phylum Chordata; class Actinopteri; order Cypriniformes; family Gobionidae; genus Gobiocypris; species Gobiocypris rarus. Next base: position 36,048,667 of record CM040920.1, on the reverse strand, counting down.
GGGCTTCATAAGGCAGAATACATCCATCAAGCCGGATAATAAAATCACTTTAATGATGTGCTAATGGGCGCAGGGTAATATAGTCAAGAATAAGGTCAGAGATAAAATACAGCTCGAAGAACATCACATTTATTTATGAAAAACACTAAAAAGTTTTCATGATATCAAGACAGGATTTAAAACCTGTGTTGTCTTAAATAATGCTTTAGGATTATTATTAACAAGATCACAGAAATATTTTACCTTTGCAGCCTTAACTGATTTCTGATATTTAATCATAGCATCTTTGATAAGACACCTGCAACTTTCTTCCACAGCATCATTGCCAGCGGATGGCTGAGGTTTGGGAAGAGCACAGCTGTCCATGATGGAGTGAAACACTGACCTGGAATCAGAAGATCGGGACCTGAGTTACACACGACTGGAGATGGTGTGTGTGAGCCTTTGAAAACTCACTGGCCGTTGGAGATTTTATGGAGCGGACATGCCAGCCTAAAGGGTTAACATTTGACAGGGTATTAAAAACTAACGAAATAAAAAACAAACTATTGATTTCTTTGAGATGAATTCAGTGTTTTCTGATCATTTTACCCATTGATTCCGGCCTATGATCCAGATGATGATGGTGTTCTCGGACAGATCCGTGCAGCAGCTGTGATGCGAACGCATGTCCGGGATGTTTGTGTTGTTTTGAGCGGATCTGGCCATGTTTTATCTGAGCTCTGACCAGCGGCAGATGACAGTGAGATTAGCGAGTAATCCTCGTGTCCGCCATCTGTATTCTGATGCTGATTAAATCCTGAAAGGAGGCCATTGCCAGCGGATGGGAACATCAGCACTGATTACAGGTGCAACTTACTTTAAAAACTCTAAAATGAGGAAATATTCAATAGTGATCGCGGGTCACATTCACTGACACAACACTTAAACCCCATTAATATGAAGTGATTGTCAGTATCCATCGGTCTGCAAAAAGGGTTAGCTTTAAAAACAGATGCCTGGGTTAGTGTGATCAGACAGTCATGACAGCTGTCGGCCAGCAGAGGGAGTGTCTCACACACACACACACTCACACTCACACACACACATGTTTGTTTTTGTGAAATGTGGGGACATTCCATAGGCGTAATGCATTTTATACTGTACAAACCGTATTTTCTATCCCCCTACACTGCCCCTAAACCTACCCATCACACACACACACACACACACACACACACTGCCCCTAAACCTACCCATCACACACACACTAACACACACACACACACACACACACACACACACACACACACACACACACACTGCCCCTAAACCTACCCATCACACACACACACACACACACACACACACACACACACACACACACACACACTGCCCCTAAACCTACCCATCACACACACACACACACACACACACACTGCCCCTAAACCTACCCATCACACACACACACACACACAATGCCCCTAAACCTACCCATCACACACACACACACACACACACACACACTGCCCCTAAACCTACCCATCACACACACACACACACACACACACACACACTGCCCCTAAACCTACCCATCACACACACACACACACACACACACACACACACACACACACACACTGCCCCTGCCCCTGCCCCTAAACCTACCCATCACACACACACACACACACACACACACTACCCATCACAGGAGACTGCACAGTTTACTTTCTGTGATAAAACCTCATCCTGTGTGATTTATAAGCATTTTGAAAAGTGAGGACATGGGGAACGTCCTCATATTTCACCCTCTTTTTGTAATACCTGTGTCATACCCATGTCATTATACACATTTGTGTCCTGATATTTCACAAAAACATGCCCACACACACACACACACACACACACACACACACAGACACACACACACACACACACACACACACACACACACACAGACACCGAAGCTCAGAGGAGACACACACACACACACACCGAAGCTCAGAGGAGACACACACACACACCAGCTCAGAGGAGACACACACACACACACGAAGCTCAGAGGAGACACACACACACACGAAGCTCAGAGGAGACACACACACACACACACAGCTCAGAGGAGACACACACACACACACACACACACACACAAGCTCAGAGGAGACACACACACACACACAGCTCAGATGAGACACACACACACAGCTCAGAGGAGACACACACACACACACCGAAGCTCAGAGGAGACACACACACACACACACACACACACACAGCTCAGAGGAGACACACACACACACACCGAAGCTCAGAGGAGACACACACGAAGCTCAGAGGAGACACACACACACAAGCTCAGAGGAGACACACACCGAAGCTCAGAGGAGACACACACACACCGAAGCTCAGAGGAGACACACACACACACACACCGAAGCTCAGAGGAGACATACACACACACACACACACCGAAGCTCAGAGGAGACACACACACACAGACACCGAAGCTCAGAGGAGACACACACACACCGAAGCTCAGAGGAGACACACACACACACACCGAAGCTCAGAGGAGACACACACACACACACACACACACACACACACTACCCATCACAGGAGACTGCTCAGTTTACTTTCTGTGATAAAAACCTCATCCTGTGTGATTTATAAGCATTTGAAAAGTGAGGACATGGGAACGTCCTCATATTTCACCCTCTTTTTGTAATACCTGTGTCATACCCATGTCATTATACACATTTGTGTCCTGATATTTCACAAAAACATGCCCACACACACACACACACACACACACACACAGACACACACACACACACACACACACACACACACACACACACACACACACACAGAAGCTCAGAGGAGACACACACACACACCGAAGCTCAGAGGAGACACACACACACACACACCGAAGCTCAGAGGAGACACACACACACACACCGAAGCTCAGAGGAGACACACACACCGAAGCTCAGAGGAGACACACACACACACACACACACACACCGAAGCTCAGAGGAGACACACACACACACACCTCAGAGGAGACACACACACACACACACCGAAGCTCAGAGGAGACACACACACACATTTAAATCTAGACTAAAAACACATCTCTTTTCTATGGCATACACATAAAACACTTTTTCAATTAAATGATTATTAGGCTGCATTATCTAGGTCAGCCGGAACCGGGAACACTTCCCATAACACCTGATGTACTCGTTACATCATCAGAAGAATGGCATCTACGCTAATGTTAGTGTCTCTGTTTTATCCCGAGGTCTACTGCAGTCAACCGGATCCAGGCCGTATCCAGATCAGACGGTGGACCTGCACCCAGATGTGACCAACACATGAGCCTGAAGTGTGTGTGTGTGTGTGTGTGTGTGTGTGTGTGTGTGTGTGTGTCCATGAGCCTGAAGTGTCTGCAGAGCCCGTGTCATTTAGACTCCCCCTTAAGCTGCCTCATCCACACGGCATCCTCAATAAACCTGTCTCCGGCGGGATGACTCCGATTGTTTGAAGAGTCCTAGTTAATAATTCTTTAAATCGATGTCATCCTCAAAACAACCCGTCTCCAGCGTGTTGTCGCCGATCTTTCGAATATTACACTTTAGTAATTGTTTAATCAATACGGCATCCTCAATAAAAACCTGTCTCCGGCGTGTTGTCTCAGATCTTTCGAATATTCAGATCGATTATGACCTCTGACCTTTAAAATAATAACTTTAATAATAATAATACGCTGTTTGTTAATTGTCCAGAGGAGAACTGCCCCCCCGACTGAGCCTGGTTTCTCCCAAGGTTTATTTTTCTCCATTAGGTCTCCTGATGGGGTTTGGGTTTCCTTGCCACTGTCGCCTCTGGCTTGGCTTGCTCAGTTGGGAAAAAAACTATTTTTCAAATATATTTCAAAATAAATCTAATTATTAAACTAAATTAACCATATAGACCAAATTACTGATCTAATTACTGATCTAAAGCCCACATTGTTACTGTATGATAATCGAAATATATTCTGTTGCATTATTTTTCTGTTTAACACTGTGAAGCTGCTTTGAAACAATCTGCATTGTTAAAAGCGCTATATAAATAAAGCTGACTTGACACACACACCGAAGCTTAGAGGAAACACATTTGTTTTTTTTTCCCCATTTAAATATTTACAGATAAAGGTAAGCACGGCCGTTTGATTTGAATGTTTTTAGAAGAAGTCTCTTCTGCTAATTTATTTAATAGAAAGCTTTTGCAACATTGGGGCTGGGGGGCAAGAACTTAAATAAATTAATACATTTATTCAGCAAGGATGCATTAAATGTATCAAAAGTGACATTTATAATGTTACTAAAGAATCGATCTCAAATAAATGCTGTTCTTTTTAACTTTATATTAAAAGAATCCTGAGAGATATTCATCACACAACTGTTTCCAACACTGATAACAATCATAAATATGTGTTGATCATCAGATCCTCATATGAGAATGATTAGTGAAGGATCATGTGACACTGAAGACTGGAGTAATGATGATAAATCACAGGAATAAATCGCACTTTACTATATATTCACACAGAGAACAGCTGATCTACACTGGAGGAATATTACACTGATACTGGAGTTATGATCAGATAATGAACAGAAGCACTATATATTCACACAGAGAACAGCCGATCTACACTGGAGGAATATTACACTGATACTGGAGTTATGATCAGATAATGAACAGAAGCACTATATATTCACACAGAGAACAGCCGATCTACACTGGAGGAATATTACACTGATACTGGAGTTATGATCAGATAATGAGCAGAAGCACTATATATTCACACAGAGAACAGCTGATCTACACTGAGGAATATTACACTGATACTGGAGTTATGATCTGATAATGAACAGAAGCACTATATATTCACACAGAGAACAGCTGATCTACACTGGAGGAATATTACACTGATACTGGAGTTATGATCAGATAATGAACAGAAGCACTATATATTCACACAGAGAACAGCTGATCTACACTGAGGAATATTACACTGATACTGGAGTTATGATCAGATAATGAACAGAAGCACTATATATTCACACAGAGAACAGCCGATCTACACTGGAGGAATATTACACTGATACTGGAGTTATGATCAGATAATGAACAGAAGCGCTATATATTCACACAGAGAACAGCCGATCTACACTGGAGGAATATTACACTGATACTGGAGTTATGATCAGATAATGAACAGAAGCACTATATATTCACACAGAGAACAGCTGATCTACACTGGAGGAATATTACACTGATACTGGAGTTATGATCAGATAATGAACAGAAGCGCTATATATTCACACAGAGAACAGCTGATCTACACTGGAGGAATATTACACTGATACTGGAGTTATGATCAGATAATGAACAGAAGCACTATATATTCACACAGAGAACAGCTGATCTACACTGAGGAATATTACACTGATACTGGAGTTATGATCAGATAATGAACAGAAGCACTATATATTCACACAGAGAACAGCTGATCTACACTGAGGAATATTACACTGATACTGGAGTTATGATCAGATAATGAACAGAAGCGCTATATATTCACACAGAGAACAGCTGATCTACACTGGAGGAATATTACACTGATACTGGAGTTATGATCAGATAATGAACAGAAGCACTATATATTCACACAGAGAACAGCTGATCTACACTGGAGGAATATTACACTGATACTGGAGTTATGATCAGATAATGAACAGAAGCACTATATATTCACACAGAGAACAGCCGATCTACACTGGAGGAATATTACACTGATACTGGAGTTATGATCAGATAATGAACAGAAGCACTATATATTCACACAGAGAACAGCTGATCTACACTGGAGGAATATTACACTGATACTGGAGTTATGATCAGATAATGAACAGAAGCGCTATATATTCACACAGAGAACAGCTGATCTACACTGGAGGAATATTACACTGATACTGGAGTTATGATCAGATAATGAACAGAAGCACTATATATTCACACAGAGAACAGCCGATCTACACTGGAGGAATATTACACTGATACTGGAGTTATGATCAGATAATGAACAGAAGCACTATATATTCACACAGAGAACAGCCGATCTACACTGGAGGAATATTACACTGATACTGGAGTTATGATCAGATAATGAACAGAAGCACTATATATTCACACAGAGAACAGCCGATCTACACTGGAGGAATATTACACTGATACTGGAGTTATGATCAGATAATGAACAGAAGCACTATATATTCACACAGAGAACAGCTGATCTACACTGGAGGAATATTACACTGATACTGGAGTTATGATCAGATAATGAACAGAAGCGCTATATATTCACACAGAGAACAGCTGATCTACACTGGAGGAATATTACACTGATACTGGAGTTATGATCAGATAATGAACAGAAGCACTATATATTCACACAGAGAACAGCTGATCTACACTGGAGGAATATTACACTGATACTGGAGTTATGATCAGATAATGAACAGAAGCGCTATATATTCACACAGAGAACAGCTGATCTACACTGGAGGAATATTACACTGATACTGGAGTTATGATCAGATAATGAACAGAAGCACTATATATTCACACAGAGAACAGCTGATCTACACTGGAGGAATATTACACTGATACTGGAGTTATGATCAGATAATGAACAGAAGCGCTATATATTCACACAGAGAACAGCTGATCTACACTGGAGGAATATTACACTGATACTGGAGTTATGATCAGATAATGAACAGAAGCACTATATATTCACACAGAGAACAGCTGATCTACACTGGAGGAATATTACACTGATACTGGAGTTATGATCAAATAATGAACAGAAGCACTATATATTCACGCAGAGAACAGCCGATCTACACTGGAGGAATATTACACTGATACTGGAGTTATGATCAGATAATGAACAGAAGCGCTATATATTCACACAGAGAACAGCTGATCTACACTGGAGGAATATTACACTGATACTGGAGTTATGATCAGATAATGAACAGAAGCGCTATATATTCACACAGAGAACAGCTGATCTACACTGGAGGAATATTACACTGATACTGGAGTTATGATCAGATAATGAACAGAAGCACTATATATTCACACAGAGAACAGCTGATCTACACTGAGGAATATTACACTGATACTGGAGTTATGATCAGATAATGAACAGAAGCACTATATATTCACACAGAGAACAGCGATCTACACTGAGGAATATTACACTGATACTGGAGTTATGATCAGATAATGAACAGAAGCACTATATATTCACACAGAGAACAGCCGATCTACACTGAGGAATATTACACTGATACTGGAGTTATGATCAGATAATGAACAGAAGCACTATATATTCACACAGAGAACAGCCGATCTACACTGAGGAATATTACACTGATACTGGAGTTATGATCAGATAATGAACAGAAGCACTATATATTCACACAGAGAACAGCCGATCTACACTGAGGAATATTACACTGATACTGGAGTTATGATCAGATAATGAACAGAAGCACTATATATTCACACAGAGAACAGCTGATCTACACTGGAGGAATATTACACTGATACTGGAGTTATGATCAGATAATGAACAGAAGCGCTATATATTCACACAGAGAACAGCTGATCTACACTGGAGGAATATTACACTGATACTGGAGTTATGATCAGATAATGAACAGAAGCGCTATATATTCACACAGAGAACAGCTGATCTACACTGGAGAAATATTACACTGATACTGGAGTTATGATTAGATAATGAACAGAAGCGCTGTATATTCACACAGAGAACAGCTGATCTACACTGGAGGAATATTACACTGATACTGGAGTTATGATCAGATAATGAACAGAAGCGCTATATATTCACACAGAGAACAGCTGATCTACACTGGAGGAATATTACACTGATACTGGAGTTATGATCAGATAATGAACAGAAGCGCTATATATTCACACAGAGAACAGCTGATCTACACTGGAGGAATATTACACTGATACTGGAGTTATGATCAGATAATGAACAGAAGCGCTATATATTCACACAGAGAACAGCTGATCTACACTGGAGGAATATTACACTGATACTGGAGTTATGATCAGATAATGAACAGAAGCGCTATATATTCACACAGAGAACAGCTGATCTACACTGGAGGAATATTACACTGATACTGGAGTTATGATCAGATAATGAACAGAAGCGCTATATATTCACACAGAGAACAGCCGATCTACACTGGAGGAATATTACACTGATACTGGAGTTATGATCAGATAATGAACAGAAGCGCTATATATTCACACAGAGAACAGCCGATCTACACTGGAGGAATATTACACTGATACTGGAGTTATGATCAGATAATGAACAGAAGCACTATATATTCACACAGAGAATAGCTGATCTACACTGGAGGAATATTACACTGATACTGGAGTTATGATCAGATAATGAAAAGAAGCGCTATATATTCACACAGAGAACAGCCGATCTACACTGAGGAATATTACACTGATACTGGAGTTATGATCAGATAATGAACAGAAGCACTATATATTCACACAGAGAACAGCTGATCTACACTGGAGGAATATTACACTGATACTGGAGTTATGATCAGATAATGAACAGAAGCACTATATATTCACACAGAGAACAGCCGATCTACACTGAGGAATATTACACTGATACTGGAGTTATGATCAGATAATGAACAGAAGCACTATATATTCACACAGAGAACAGCTGATCTACACTGGAGGAATATTACACTGATACTGGAGTTATGATCAGATAATGAACAGAAGCACTATATATTCACACAGAGAACAGCTGATCTACACTGGAGGAATATTACACTGATACTGGAGTTATGATCAGATAATGAACAGAAGCACTATATATTCACACAGAGAACAGCCGATCTACACTGGAGGAATATTACACTGATACTGGAGTTATGATCAGATAATGAACAGAAGCGCTATATATTCACACAGAGAACAGCCGATCTACACTGGAGGAATATTACACTGATACTGGAGTTATGATCAGATAATGAACAGAAGCGCTATATATTCACACAGAGAACAGCCGATCTACACTGAGGAATATTACACTGATACTGGAGTTATGATCAGATAATGAACAGAAGCACTATATATTCACACAGAGAACAGCCGATCTACACTGAGGAATATTACACTGATACTGGAGTTATGATCAGATAATGAACAGAAGCACTATATATTCACACAGAGAACAGCCGATCTACACTGAGGAATATTACACTGATACTGGAGTTATGATCAGATAATGAACAGAAGCACTATATATTCACACAGAGAACAGCTGATCTACACTGGAGGAATATTACACTGATACTGGAGTTATGATCAGATAATGAACAGAAGCACTATATATTCACACAGAGAACAGCCGATCTACACTGGAGGAATATTACACTGATACTGGAGTTATGATCAGATAATGAACAGAAGCGCTATATATTCACACAGAGAACAGCTGATCTACACTGGAGGAATATTACACTGATACTGGAGTTATGATCAGATAATGAACAGAAGCGCTATATATTCACACAGAGAACAGCTGATCTACACTGGAGGAATATTACACTGATACTGGAGTTATGATCAGATAATGAACAGAAGCTATATATTCACACAGAGAACAGCCGATCTACACTGGAGGAATATTACACTGATACTGGAGTTATGATCAGATAATGAACAGAAGCGCTATATATTCACACAGAGAACAGCCGATCTACACTGGAGGAATATTACACTGATACTGGAGTTATGATCAGATAATGAACAGAAGCGCTATATATTCACACAGAGAACAGCCGATCTACACTGGAGGAATATTACACTGATACTGGAGTTATGATCAGATAATGAACAGAAGCGCTATATATTCACACAGAGAACAGCCGATCTACACTGGAGGAATATTACACTGATACTGGAGTTATGATCAGATAATGAACAGAAGCGCTATATATTCACACAGAGAACAGCCGATCTACACTGGAGGAATATTACACTGATACTGGAGTTATGATCAGATAATGAACAGAAGCGCTATATATTCACACAGAGAACAGCCGATCTACACTGGAGGAATATTACACTGATACTGGAGTTATGATCAGATAATGAACAGAAGCACTATATATTCACACAGAGAACAGCCGATCTACACTGAGGAATATTACACTGATACTGGAGTTATGATCAGATAATGAACAGAAGCACTATATATTCACACAGAGAACAGCTGATCTACACTGGAGGAATATTACACTGATACTGGAGTTATGATCAGATAATGAACAGAAGCACTATATATTCACACAGAGAACAGCTGATCTACACTGGAGGAATATTACACTGATACTGAAGTTATGATCAGATAATGAACAGAAGCACTATATATTCACACAGAGAACAGCCGATCTACACTGGAGGAATATTACACTGATACTGGAGTTATGATCAGATAATGAACAGAAGCGCTATATATTCACACAGAGAACAGCTGATCTACACTGGAGGAATATTACACTGATACTGGAGTTATGATCAGATAATGAACAGAAGCACTATATATTCACACAGAGAACAGCCGATCTACACTGGAGGAATATTACACTGATACTGGAGTTATGATCAGATAATGAACAGAAGCACTATATATTCACACAGAGAACAGCTGATCTACACTGGAGGAATATTACACTGATACTGGAGTTATGATCAGATAATGAACAGAAGCGCTATATATTCACACAGAGAACAGCTGATCTACACTGGAGGAATATTACACTGATACTGGAGTTATGATCAGATAATGAACAGAAGCACTATATATTCACACAGAGAACAGCTGATCTACACTGGAGGAATATTACACTGATACTGGAGTTATGATCAGATAATGAACAGAAGCACTATATATTCACACAGAGAACAGCTGATCTACACTGGAGGAATATTACACTGATACTGGAGTTATGATCAGATAATGAACAGAAGCGCTATATATTCACACAGAGAACAGCTGATCTACACTGGAGGAATATTACACTGATACTGGAGTTATGATCAGATAATGAACAGAAGCACTATATATTCACACAGAGAACAGCTGATCTACACTGGAGGAATATTACACTGATACTGGAGTTATGATCAAATAATGAACAGAAGCACTATATATTCACGCAGAGAACAGCCGATCTACACTGGAGGAATATTACACTGATACTGGAGTTATGATCAGATAATGAACAGAAGCGCTATATATTCACACAGAGAACAGCTGATCTACACTGGAGGAATATTACACTGATACTGGAGTTATGATCAGATAATGAACAGAAGCGCTATATATTCACACAGAGAACAGCTGATCTACACTGGAGGAATATTACACTGATACTGGAGTTATGATCAGATAATGAACAGAAGCACTATATATTCACACAGAGAACAGCTGATCTACACTGAGAATATTACACTGATACTGGAGTTATGATCAGATAATGAACAGAAGCACTATATATTCACACAGAGAACAGCCGATCTACACTGAGGAATATTACACTGATACTGGAGTTATGATCAGATAATGAACAGAAGCACTATATATTCACACAGAGAACAGCCGATCTACACTGAGGAATATTACACTGATACTGGAGTTATGATCAGATAATGAACAGAAGCACTATATATTCACACAGAGAACAGCCGATCTACACTGAGGAATATTACACTGATACTGGAGTTATGATCAGATAATGAACAGAAGCACTATATATTCACACAGAGAACAGCCGATCTACACTGAGGAATATTACACTGATACTGGAGTTATGATCAGATAATGAACAGAAGCACTATATATTCACACAGAGAACAGCTGATCTACACTGGAGGAATATTACACTGATACTGGAGTTATGATCAGATAATGAACAGAAGCGCTATATATTCACACAGAGAACAGCTGATCTACACTGGAGGAATATTACACTGATACTGGAGTTATGATCAGATAATGAACAGAAGCGCTATATATTCACACAGAGAACAGCTGATCTACACTGGAGGAATATTACACTGATACTGGAGTTATGATCAGATAATGAACAGAAGCGCTATATATTCACACAGAGAACAGCTGATCTACACTGGAGAAATATTACACTGATACTGGAGTTATGATTAGATAATGAACAGAAGCGCTGTATATTCACACAGAGAACAGCTGATCTACACTGGAGGAATATTACACTGATACTGGAGTTATGATCAGATAATGAACAGAAGCGCTATATATTCACACAGAGAACAGCTGATCTACACTGGAGGAATATTACACTGATACTGGAGTTATGATCAGATAATGAACAGAAGCGCTATATATTCACACAGAGAACAGCTGATCTACACTGGAGGAATATTACACTGATACTGGAGTTATGATCAGATAATGAACAGAAGCGCTATATATTCACACAGAGAACAGCTGATCTACACTGGAGGAATATTACACTGATACTGGAGTTATGATCAGATAATGAACAGAAGCGCTATATATTCACACAGAGAACAGCCGATCTACACTGGAGGAATATTACACTGATACTGGAGTTATGATCAGATAATGAACAGAAGCACTATATATTCACACAGAGAATAGCTGATCTACACTGGAGGAATATTACACTGATACTGGAGTTATGATCAGATAATGAAAGAAGCGCTATATATTCACACAGAGAACAGCCGATCTACACTGGAGGAATATTACACTGATACTGGAGTTATGATCAGATAATGAACAGAAGCACTATATATTCACACAGAGAACAGCTGATCTACACTGGAGGAATATTACACTGATACTGGAGTTATGATCAGATAATGAACAGAAGCACTATATATTCACACAGAGAACAGCCGATCTACACTGAGGAATATTACACTGATACTGGAGTTATGATCAGATAATGAACAGAAGCACTATATATTCACACAGAGAACAGCTGATCTACACTGGAGGAATATTACACTGATACTGGAGTTATGATCAGATAATGAACAGAAGCACTATATATTCACACAGAGAACAGCTGATCTACACTGGAGGAATATTACACTGATACTGGAGTTATGATCAGATAATGAACAGAAGCACTATATATTCACACAGAGAACAGCCGATCTACACTGGAGGAATATTACACTGATACTGGAGTTATGATCAGATAATGAACAGAAGCGCTATATATTCACACAGAGAACAGCCGATCTACACTGGAGGAATATTACACTGATACTGGAGTTATGATCAGATAATGAACAGAAGCGCTATATATTCACACAGAGAACAGCCGATCTACACTGAGGAATATTACACTGATACTGGAGTTATGATCAGATAATGAACAGAAGCACTATATATTCACACAGAGAACAGCCGATCTACACTGAGGAATATTACACTGATACTGGAGTTATGATCAGATAATGAACAGAAGCACTATATATTCACACAGAGAACAGCCGATCTACACTGAGGAATATTACACTGATACTGGAGTTATGATCAGATAATGAACAGAAGCACTATATATTCACACAGAGAACAGCTGATCTACACTGGAGGAATATTACACTGATACTGGAGTTATGATCAGATAATGAACAGAAGCACTATATATTCACACAGAGAACAGCCGATCTACACTGGAGGAATATTACACTGATACTGGAGTTATGATCAGATAATGAACAGAAGCGCTATATATTCACACAGAGAACAGCTGATCTACACTGGAGGAATATTACACTGATACTGGAGTTATGATCAGATAATGAACAGAAGCGCTATATATTCACACAGAGAACAGCTGATCTACACTGGAGGAATATTACACTGATACTGGAGTTATGATCAGATAATGAACAGAAGCGCTATATATTCACACAGAGAACAGATCTACACTGGAGGAATATTACACTGATACTGGAGTTATGATCAGATAATGAACAGAAGCGCTATATATTCACACAGAGAACAGCCGATCTACACTGGAGGAATATTACACTGATACTGGAGTTATGATCAGATAATGAACAGAAGCGCTATATATTCACACAGAGAACAGCCGATCTACACTGGAGGAATATTACACTGATACTGGAGTTATGATCAGATAATGAACAGAAGCGCTATATATTCACACAGAGAACAGCTGATCTACACTGGAGGAATATTACACTGATACTGGAGTTATGATCAGATAATGAACAGAAGCACTATATATTCACACAGAGAACAGCCGATCTACACTGGAGGAATATTACACTGATACTGGAGTTATGATCAGATAATGAACAGAAGCACTATATATTCACACAGAGAACAGCTGATCTACACTGGAGGAATATTACACTGATACTGGAGTTATGATCAGATAATGAACAGAAGCACTATATATTCACACAGAGAACAGCTGATCTACACTGGAGGAATATTACACTGATACTGAAGTTATGATCAGATAATGAACAGAAGCACTATATATTCACACAGAGAACAGCGATCTACACTGGAGGAATATTACACTGATACTGGAGTTATGATCAGATAATGAACAGAAGCGCTATATATTCACACAGAGAACAGCTGATCTACACTGGAGGAATATTACACTGATACTGGAGTTATGATCAGATAATGAACAGAAGCACTATATATTCACACAGAGAACAGCTGATCTACACTGGAGGAATATTACACTGATACTGGAGTTATGATCAGATAATGAACAGAAGCGCTATATATTCACACAGAGAACAGCCGATCTACACTGGAGGAATATTACACTGATACTGGAGTTATGATCAGATAATGAACAGAAGCACTATATATTCACACAGAGAACAGCGATCTACACTGGAGGAATATTACACTGATACTGGAGTTATGATCAGATAATGAACAGAAGCACTATATATTCACACAGAGAACAGCTGATCTACACTGGAGGAATATTACACTGATACTGGAGTTATGATCAGATAATGAACAGAAGCACTATATATTCACACAGAGAACAGCCGATCTACACTGGAGGAATATTACACTGATACTGGAGTTATGATCAGATAATGAACAGAAGCGCTATATATTCACACAGAGAACAGCTGATCTACACTGGAGGATTATTACACTGATACTGGAGTTATGATCAGATAATGAACAGAAGCACTATATATTCACACAGAGAACAGCTGATCTACACTGGAGGAATATTACACTGATACTGGAGTTATGATCAGATAATGAAGAGAAGCGCTATATATTCACACAGAGAACAGCCGATCTACACTGAGGAATATTACTCTGATACTGGAGTTATGATCAGATAATGAACAGAAGCACTATATATTCACACAGAGAACAGCCGATCTACACTGGAGGAATATTACACTGATACTGGAGTTATGATCAGATAATGAACAGAAGCACTATATATTCACACAGAGAACAGCCGATCTACACTGGAGGAATATTACACTGATACTGGAGTTATGATCAGATAATGAACAGAAGCGCTATATATTCACACAGAGAACAGCCGATCTACACTGAGGAATATTACACTGATACTGGAGTTATGATCAGATAATGAACAGAAGCGCTATATATTCACACAGAGAACAGCTGATCTACACTGCAGGAATATTACACTGATACTGGAGTTATGATCAGATAATGAACAGAAGCGCTATATATTCACACAGAGAACAGCCGATCTACACTGAGGAATATTACACTGATACTGGAGTTATGATCAGATAATGAACAGAAGCGCTATATATTCACACAGAGAACAGCTGATCTACACTGGAGGAATATTACACTGATACTGGAGTTATGATCAGAAAATGAGCAGAAGCGCTATATATTCACACAGAGAACAGCTGATCTACACTGAGGAATATTACACTGATACTGGAGTTATGATCAGATAATGAACAGAAGCGCTATATATTCACACAGAGAACAGCTGATCTACACTGGAGGAATATTACACTGATACTGGAGTTATGATCAGAAAATGAGCAGAAGCGCTATATATTCACACAGAGAACAGCTGATCTACACTGAGGAATATTACACTGATACTGGAGTTATGATCAGATAATGAACAGAAGCGCTATATATTCACACAGAGAACAGCTGATCTACACTGGAGGAATATTACACTGATACTGGAGTTATGATCAGATAATGAACAGAAGCACTATATATTCACACAGAGAACAGCTGATCTACACTGGAGGAATATTACACTGATACTGGAGTTATGATCAGATAATGAACAGAAGCGCTATATATTCACACAGAGAACAGCTGATCTACACTGAGGAATATTACACTGATACTGGAGTTATGATCAGATAATGAACAGAAGCACTATATATTCACACAGAGAACAGCTGATCTACACTGGAGGAATATTACACTGATACTGGAGTTATGATCAGATAATGAACAGAAGCACTATATATTCACACAGAGAACAGCCGATCTACACTGGAGGAATATTACACTGATACTGGAGTTATGATCAGATAATGAACAGAAGCACTATATATTCACACAGAGAACAGCTGAGCTACACTGAGGAATATTACACTGATACTGGAGTTATGATCTGATAATGAACAGAAGCGCTATATATTCACACAGAGAACAGCTGATCTACACTGGAGGAATATTACACTGATACTGGAGTTATGATCAGATAATGAACAGAAGTGCTATATATTCACACAGAACAGCTGATCTACACTGAGGAATATTACACTGATACTGGAGTTATGATCAGATAATGAACAGAAGCACTTTATATTCACACAGAGAACAGCTGATCTACACTGGAGGAATATTACACTGATACTGGAGTTATGATCAGATAATGAACAGAAGCACTATATATTCACACAGAGAACAGCTGATCTACACTGGAGGAATATTACACTGATACTGGAGTTATGATCAGATAATGAACAGAAGCACTATATATTCACACAGAGAACAGCTGATCTACACTGGAGGAATATTACACTGATACTGGAGTTATGATCAGATAATGAACAGAAGCGCTATATATTCACACAGAGAACAGCTGATCTACACTGAGGAATATTACACTGATACTGGAGTTATGATCAGATAATGAACAGAAGCACTATATATTCACACAGAGAACAGCTGATCTACACTGAGGAATATTACACTGATACTGGAGTTATGATCAGATAATGAACAGAAGCACTATATATTCACACAGAGAACAGCCGATCTACACTGGAGGAATATTACACTGATACTGGAGTTATGATCAGATAATGAACAGAAGCGCTATATATTCACACAGAGAACAGCTGATCTACACTGGAGGAATATTACACTGATACTGGAGTTATGATCAGATAATGAACAGAAGCGCTATATATTCACACAGAGAACAGCTGATCTACACTGGAGGAATATTACACTGATACTGGAGTTATGATCAGATAATGAACAGAAGCGCTATATATTCACACAGAGAACAGCCGATCTACACTGGAGGAATATTACACTGATACTGGAGTTATGATCAGATAATGAACAGAAGCACTATATATTCACACAGAGAACAGCCGATCTACACTGAGGAATATTACACTGATACTGGAGTTATGATCAGATAATGAACAGAAGCACTATATATTCACACAGAGAACAGCCGATCTACACTGAGGAATATTACACTGATACTGGAGTTATGATCAGATAATGAACAGAAGCACTATAAATTCACACAGAGAACAGCTGATCTACACTGGAGGAATATTACACTGATACTGGAGTTATGATCAGATAATGAACAGAAGCACTATATATTCACACAGAGAACAGCGATCTACACTGGAGGAATATTACACTGATACTGGAGTTATGATCAGATAATGAACAGAAGCGCTATATATTCACACAGAGAACAGCTGATCTACACTGGAGGAATATTACACTGATACTGGAGTTATGATCAGATAATGAACAGAAGCGCTATATATTCACACAGAGAACAGCCGATCTACACTGGAGGAATATTACACTGATACTGGAGTTATGATCAGATAATGAACAGAAGCGCTATATATTCACACAGAGAACAGCCGATCTACACTGGAGGAATATTACACTGATACTGGAGTTATGATCAGATAATGAACAGAAGCACTATATATTCACACAGAGAACAGCCGATCTACACTGGAGGAATATTACACTGATACTGGAGTTATGATCAGATAATGAACAGAAGCGCTATATATTCACACAGAGAACAGCCTGATCTACACTGGAGGAATATTACACTGATACTGGAGTTATGATCAGATAATGAACAGAAGCGCTATATATTCACACAGAGAACAGCTGATCTACACTGGAGGAATATTACACTGATACTGGAGTTATGATCAGATAATGAACAGAAGCACTATATATTCACACAGAGAACAGCTGATCTACACTGGAGGAATATTACACTGATACTGGAGTTATGATCAGATAATGAACAGAAGCACTATATATTCACACAGAGAACAGCTGATCTACACTGGAGGAATATTACACTGATACTGGAGTTATGATCAGATAATGAACAGAAGCACTATATATTCACACAGAGAACAGCTGATCTACACTGGAGGAATATTACACTGATACTGGAGTTATGATCAGATAATGAACAGAAGCGCATATATTCACACAGAGAACAGCTGATCTACACTGGAGGAATATTACACTGATACTGGAGTTATGATCAGATAATGAACAGAAGCACTATATATTCACACAGAGAACAGCTGATCTACACTGGAGGAATATTACACTGATACTGGAGTTATGATCAGATAATGAACAGAAGCACTATATATTCACACAGAGAACAGCCGATCTACACTGGAGGAATATTACACTGATACTGGAGTTATGATCAGATAATGAACAGAAGCGCTATATATTCACACAGAGAACAGCTGATCTACACTGGAGGAATATTACACTGATACTGGAGTTATGATCAGATAATGAACAGAAGCACTATATATTCACACAGAGAACAGCTGATCTACACTGGAGGAATATTACACTGATACTGGAGTTATGATCAGATAATGAAGCGCTATATATTCACACAGAGAACAGCTGATCTACACTGAGGAATATTACTCTGATACTGGAGTTATGATCAGATAATGAACAGAAGCACTATATATTCACACAGAGAACAGCTGATCTACACTGGAGGAATATTACACTGATACTGGAGTTATGATCAGATAATGAACAGAAGCACTATATATTCACACAGAGAACAGCTGATCTACACTGGAGGAATATTACACTGATACTGGAGTTATGATCAGATAATGAACAGAAGCACTATATATTCACACAGAGAACAGCTGATCTACACTGGAGGAATATTACACTGATACTGGAGTTATGATCAGATAATGAACAGAAGCACTATATATTCACACAGAGAACAGCTGATCTACACTGGAGGAATATTACACTGATACTGGAGTTATGATCAGATAATGAACAGAAGCGCTATATATTCACACAGAGAACAGCTGATCTACACTGAGGAATATTAGACTGATACTGGAGTTATGATCAGATAATGAACAGAAGCACTATATATTCACACAGAGAACAGCTGATCTACACTGGAGGAATATTACACTGATACTGGAGTTATGATCAGATAATGAACAGAAGCACTATATATTCACACAGAGAACAGCTGATCTACACTGGAGGAATATTACACTGATACTGGAGTTATGATCAGATAATGAACAGAAGCACTATATATTCACACAGAGAACAGCTGATCTTCACTGGAGGAATATTACACTGATACTGGAGTTATGATCAGATAATGAACAGAAGCGCTATATATTCACACAGAGAACAGCTGATCTACACTGGAGGAATATTACACTGATACTGGAGTTATGATCAGATAATGAACAGAAGCGCTATATATTCACACAGAGAACTGATCTTCACTGGAGGAATATTACACTGATACTGGAGTTATGATCAGATAATGAACAGAAGCGCTATATATTCACACAGAGAACAGCTGATCTACACTGGAGGAATATTACACTGATACTGGAGTTATGATCAGATAATGAACAGAAGCACTATATATTCACACAGAGAACAGCCGATCTTCACTGGAGGAATATTACACTGATACTGGAGTTATGATCAGATAATGAACAGAAGCACTATATATTCACACAGAGAACAGCTGATCTACACTGGAGGAATATTACACTGATACTGGAGTTATGATCAGATAATGAACAGAAGCACTATATATTCACACAGAGAACAGCTGATCTACACTGAGGAATATTACACTGATACTGGAGTTATGATCAGATAATGAACAGAAGCGCTATATATTCACACAGAGAACAGCTGATCTACACTGGAGGAATATTACACTGATACTGAAAAAAAAAAACCCCTTCTCTTTTATTCCTTCTTCACTGGAGGAATATTACACTGATACTGGAGTTATGATCAGATAATAAACAGAAGCGCTATATATTCACACAGAGAACAGCTGATCTACACTGGAGGAATATTACACTGATACTGGAGTTATGATCAGATAATGAACAGAAGCACTATATATTCACACAGAGAACAGCGATCTACACTGGAGGAATATTACACTGATACTGGAGTTATGATCAGATAATGAACAGAAGCGCTATATATTCACACAGAGAACAGCCGATCTACACTGAGGAATATTACACTGATACTGGAGTTATGATCAGATAATGAACAGAAGCACTATATATTCACACAGAGAACAGCCGATCTACACTGGAGGAATATTACACTGATACTGGAGTTATGATCAGATAATGAACAGAAGCACTATATATTCACACAGAGAACAGCTGATCTACACTGAGGAATATTACACTGATACTGGAGTTATGATCAGATAATGAACAGAAGCTCTATATATTCACACAGAGAACAGCTGATCTACACTGGAGGAATATTACACTGATACTGGAGTTATGATCAGATAATGAACAGAAGCACTATATATTCACACAGAGAACAGCTGATCTACACTGGAGGAATATTACACTGATACTGGAGTTATGATCAGATAATGAACAGAAGCACTATATATTCACACAGAGAACAGCTGATCTACACTGGAGGAATATTACACTGATACTGAAAAAAAAAAAACCCTTCTCTTTTATTCCTTCTTCACTGGAGGAATATTACACTGATACTGGAGTTATGATCAGATAATAAACAGAAGCGCTATATATTCACACAGAGAACAGCTGATCTACACTGGAGGAATATTACACTGATACTGAAAAAAAAAAAACCCTTCTCTTTTAATCCTTCCTTATTCTAGCTTAAGCTTATTCTATGTAATATCCAAAACTTGGTATTTAAGGCACTTTTTGCGTTTTGCGCCTATTCATGACCGATCGCTTCCTGTACTCCTATGTTGTAAGTTGCTTTGGATAAAAGCGTCTGCTAAATGCCTAAATGTAAAATGTAATTATTGTAAACATTCCTTAAATCACTGAAAGTTTGCAGGCGCTAAACGCTTCAATGACCTCGGACACTAAAGAGACACCGGGAGAAACTGGGAGGAGGTTTTGTTTTTGTTTTTTGCTCAGTATGATTGAAGATGCAAAAGCCAACAAAATATCTGTATTTCTGAAAAATATTGGCCAAACCTTCATTAAGAAAACTGTCCCTGATCTGTGCTCTGAAGGGTTAGGGTTCATCTCAACCTGGAGATCAAAAGTAACTCTGAAGTAACTTCAAGGGTTAGGGTTAGGGTGTCTTCGACTCATATTTATGATCTCTTACAAAGGGTTCATTAGAAAATATTCAAATGCACAAGTAGCAGAAAGGGTCATTATAAATGGCAAAGAAACAAAACAAACAACACACAATTGTATGGCAAAGAAGTGCACACTCATCACAAATATAACAAACTCAATTTTACTACAAACTCCAAAGAAAAAACGATCACAAAAATCAACCACTACTTTTGTTCCTCCTAGAGTTAACCATAGTGTCCTCTCTATAGTGTCAGGAATAATGGGCTTTGTAGTCCAGCTCATTTATACACCAGTCCCTTCATTTCCTGCCTTCTTCTCTATTACATACAGACTGTTAAATCCCTTCATTCTGATCGGATAAATCACTTTTGAAGTCTGTGACATACACAAACACAACTGAACAGCCACAGCTAAAGAATAATATTACTAGACAGAAGATTAATTTACTCCAAATATTGATTTTATGTTGAGTAGGATATATTTTATTAAATTGCTGTTTCTGCCATAAAAAAAAAAAAACATAAGCCATGTTTAAAAAAGCAATAGTCATTCTGCAAGAACACAGGCTGGCCCGTCTCTCCCTGAAATATATGGAAGATTGAGTTTGCCATGTCTTTCCTCAGTGAGCTGCTCCCTGTCCGCATAATCCTGCCCTGTTTCTGTGAGCTGTGTGGTTGAGCAGAGATCTGGGATCTGATTATGTTTTTATATTTTAGGGCATCAAAAAGCAGCTCCATCAATCCAACACTCGTGCATAACGACTCACTGAACCAGTTCAAGATTCAGATCAAGTTTTGTGCAGAAATCCAGACTACTCTACTAAACATGTTCTAGTCAGAAAACTGTTGAGGTCGTTTCTTTTAATTACTCGTAAACAAATGAGAAGGAACTAAATTTGGTGTGTGTTTGCGCTGTAATGTTCTCAGTGTCTGCAGTGGATATAAGATTCTGCTCTTCCTGCAACACTTCTAATATAGCTGAGCGATTCTCATGACGTGTGAACTACATCAAACCCCAATGTACGTCACATTCATCCCTTAAAATAGCTCAGCGACAGATGTGCTTTGTCAGGAGCTGATGCAAATTTACACTTTATAGGAAAATTATGGAAGTATTGAAGGTTCTGTCCTTCCATTTCATTTTGGTCCTGAACAAACTGTGTAAATCTACATAACCCTCAATAATATTTCCAGGAAGAAAGCAGGCGTTATGAGCCTGGCCTTAAATGAATAACTTGAATGTTAAGTTTAAAAAATAAAATGTGTCACTGTGTTCCTAAACTTAATGAGTATACTTACCTGACACTTCTTCTGTGAGTTAAGGTGCTGTTACTCCAGGTTATGTGTTTACGGCTTGAGTTACTCAAGTGAACAAACTCTGAGTTTCAGATTAGGGTTAGAGTTGACAAATCCAGATAAATCCAACCTGGTTTAGATCAAGTTCAACGGTTTCTCAAACCTTAGGTATAAACTTTCTCTGTCAACTCAGGTTTAATCCAGAGTTTGCGATTAACTCTGAAGCGCGTGCACCTGAAAGTGTGACACGTGCGGCAAACAGCCAATCACAGCGTCCGTTTCATTCACTTCACGCAAGAGAGATCGCACAATTCACTTCTCTTCTGAAGATTGAGAGATCGTTAAAAAAATTATCATGAAATTAAATGCGTTTACAAAGCAGTAATAAACACTGCTGCTGCAGCTGAAAGAATATCTGACTGTATAAATCCATGATGTGAATCAAATAAAAATGCCTAATAATTATAGGTTCACAAAGAGTTCAAATTAATACACGTTGTTTAAATGAATAATGAATGCATTAACTATATTTATATTATATTTGGCTACTTGTCAATTAATATAATAATTATATGAACATATATGAATTAAAAGTAATTATAATTTATATAATATAAATATAATAAATCATTAGCACCAAAGGATGAGCATTTTTGTCTTGTTTTTTTCACTATAAACTGCAAATGTGGAACGAGAGATACAGGGAGTGTGGCTTTATTGCGTCTTTACTTGCAGCTGATTGGTCCAGTTTGGGCTTGTGATCTCTAACTCAGAATAAAGCCGGCTCCAGAGCAGGTTAGCTGTGTAGTGTAAGTTACCATGGTGATGAACACCGCTAAAAATCAATCCACCTTCTTGAGCCTGAAAAACCAGATTTTACTCAAACTAATCTTGAATTTACCTGGGTATCAACTGAAACCAGCTTTCTGCAACAGGCCACAGGTCGTGTCTGTGTATGAGGCTTGAGTTACTCCAGGTCCTGTCTGTGTTTGAGGCTTGAGTTACTCCAGGTCGTGTCTGTGTTTGAGGCTTGAGTTACTCCAGGTCGTGTCTGTGTTTGAGGCTTGAGTTACTCCAGGTCGTGTCTGTGTTTGAGGCTTGAGTTACTCCAGGTCGTGTCTGTGTTTGAGGCTTGAGTTACTCCAGGTCGTGTCTGTGTTTGAGGCTTGAGTTACTCCAGGTCGTGTCTGTGTTTGAGGCTTGAGTTACTCCAGGTCATGTCTGTGTTTGAGGCTTGAGTTACTCCAGGTCATGTCTGTGTTTGAGGCTTGAGTTACTCCAGGTCGTGTCTGTGTTTGAGGCTTGAGTTACTCCAGGTCGTGTCTGTGTATGAGGCTTGAGTTACTCCAGGTCGTGTCTGTGTTTGAGGCTTGAGTTACTCCAGGTCATGTCTGTGTTTGAGGCTTGAGTTACTCCAGGTCCTGTCTGTGTTTGAGGCTTGAGTTACTCCAGGTCGTGTCTGTGTATGAGGCTTGAGTTACTCCAGGTCATGTCTGTGTTTGAGGCTTGAGTTACTCCAGGTCCTGTCTGTGTTTGAGGCTTGAGTTACTCCAGGTCATGTCTGTGTTTGAAGCTCGAGTTACTCCAGGTCGTGTCTGTGTTTGAGGCTCGAGTTACTCCAGGTCGTGTCTGTGTTTGAGGCTTGAGTTACTCCAGGTCGTGTCTGTGTTTGAGGCTTGAGTTACTCCAGGTCCTGTCTGTGTTTGAGGCTTGAGTTACTCCAGGTCGTGTCTGTGTTTGAAGCTCGAGTTACTCCAGGTCCTGTCTGTGTTTGAGGCTTGAGTTACTCCAGGTCGTGTCCGTGTTTGAGGCTTGAGTTACTCCAGGTCCTGTCTGTGTTTGAAGCTCGAGTTACTCCAGGTCCTGTCTGTGTTTGAGGCTTGAGTTACTCCAGGTCGTGTCTGTGTTTGAGGCTTGAGTTACTCCAGGTCATGTCTGTGTTTGAGGCTTGAGTTACTCCAGGTCCTGTCTGTGTTTGAGGCTTGAGTTACTCCAGGTCTTGTCTGTGTTTGAGGCTTGAGTTACTCCAGATCCTGTCTGTGTTTGAGGCTTGAGTTACTCCAGGTTGTGTCTGTGTTTGAGGCTTGAGTTACTCCAGGTCGTGTCTGTGTTTGAGGCTTGAGTTACTCCAGGTCGTGTCTGTGTTTGAGGCTTGAGTTACTCCAGGTCGTGTCTGTGTTTGAGGCTCGAGTTACTCCAGGTCGTGTCTGTGTTTGAGGCTCGAGTTACTCCAGGTCGTGTCTGTGTTTGAGGCTTGAGTTACTCCAGGTCGTGTCTGTGTTTGAGGCTTGAGTTACTCCAGGTCGTGTCTGTGTTTGAGGCTTGAGTTACTCCAGGTCGTGTCTGTGTTTGAGGCTCGAGTTTCTCCAGGTCGTGTCTGTGTTTGAGGCTTGAGTTACTCCAGGTCATGTCTGTGTGTTTGAGGCTTGAGTTACTCCAGGTCCTGTCTGTGTTTGAGGCTTGAGTTACTCCAGGTCGTGTCTGTGTTTGAGGCTTGAGTTACTCCAGGTCATGTCTGTGTTTGAGGCTTGAGTTACTCCAGGTCATGTCTGTGTTTGAGGCTTGAGTTACTCCAGGTCCTGTCTGTGTTTGAGGCTTGAGTTACTCCAGGTCCTGTCTGTGTTTGAGGCTTGAGTTACTCCAGGTCCTGTCTGTGTTTGAGGCTTGAGTTACTCCAGGTCGTGTCCGTGTTGAGGCTTGAGTTACTCCAGGTCGTGTCCGTGTTGAGGCTTGAGTTACTCCAGGTCGTGTCCGTGTTGAGGCTTGAGTTACTCCAGGTCGTGTCCGTGTTTGAGGCTTGAGTTACTCCAGGTCGTGTCTGTGTTTGAGGCTTGAGTTACTCCAGGTCGTGTCTGTGTTTGAGGCTCGAGTTACTCCAGGTCGTGTCTGTGTTTGAGGCTCGAGTTACTCCAGGTCGTGTCTGTGTTTGAGGCTCGAGTTACTCCAGGTCCTGTCTGTGTTTGAGGCTCGAGTTACTCCAGGTCGTGTCTGTGTTTGAGGCTCGAGTTACTCCAGGTCGTGTCTGTGTTTGAGGCTCGAGTTACTCCAGGTCGTGTCTGTGTTTGAGGCTTGAGTTACTCCAGGTCGTGTCTGTGTTTGAGGCTCGAGTTACTCCAGGTCGTGTCTGTGTTTGAGGCTCGAGTTACTCCAGGTCGTGTCTGTGTTTGAGGCTTGAGTTACTCCAGGTCGTGTCTGTGTTTGAGGATTGAGTTACTCCAGGTCGTGTCTGTGTTTGAGGCTTGAGTTACTCCAGGTCGTGTCTGTGTTTGAGGCTCGAGTTACTCCAGGTCGTGTCTGTGTTTGAGGCTTGAGTTACTCCAGGTCGTGTCTGTGTTTGAGGCTCGAGTTACTCCAGGTCGTGTCTGTGTTTGAGGATTGAGTTACTCCAGGTCGTGTCTGTGTTTGAGGCTTGAGTTACTCCAGGTCGTGTCTGTGTTTGAGGCTTGAGTTACTCCAGGTCGTGTCTGTGTTTGAGGCTCGAGTTACTCCAGGTCGTGTCTGTGTTTGAGGCTCGAGTTACTCCAGGTCGTGTCTGTGTTTGAGGCTTGAGTTACTCCAGGTCGTGTCTGTGTTTGAGGCTTGAGTTACTCCAGGTCGTGTCTGTGTTTGAGGCTTGAGTTACTCCAGGTCGTGTCTGTGTTTGAGGCTTGAGTTACTCCAGATCCTGTCTGTGTTTGAGGCTTGAGTTACTCCAGGTCGTGTCTGTGTTTGAGGCTTGAGTTACTCCAGGTCGTGTCTGTGTTTGAGGCTTGAGTTACTCCAGGTCGTGTCTGTGTTTGAGGCTTGAGTTACTCCAGGTCGTGTCTGTGTTTGAGGCTTGAGTTACTCCAGGTCGTGTCTGTGTTTGAGGCTTGAGTTACTCCAGGTCGTGTCTGTGTTTGAGGCTCGAGTTACTCCAGGTCGTGTCTGTGTTTGAGGCTCGAGTTACTCCAGGTCGTGTCTGTGTTTGAGGCTCGAGTTACTCCAGGTCGTGTCTGTGTTTGAGGATTGAGTTACTCCAGGTCGTGTCTGTGTTTGAGGCTTGAGTTACTCCAGGTCGTGTCTGTGTTTGAGGCTCGAGTTACTCCAGGTCGTGTCTGTGTTTGAGGCTTGAGTTACTCCAGGTCATGTCTGTGTTTGAGGCTCGAGTTACTCCAGGTCGTGTCTGTGTTTTAGGCTCGAGTTACTCCAGGTCGTGTCTGTGTTTGAGGCTTGAGTTACTCCAGGTCGTGTCTGTGTTTGAGGCTTGAGTTACTCCAGGTCGTGTCTGTGTTTGAGGCTTGAGTTACTCCAGATCCTGTCTGTGTTTGAGGCTTGAGTTACTCCAGATCCTGTCTGTGTTTGAGGCTTGAGTTACTCCAGGTCGTGTCTGTGTTTGAGGCTTGAGTTACTCCAGGTCGTGTCTGTGTTTGAGGCTTGAGTTACTCCAGGTCGTGTCTGTGTTTGAGGATTGAGTTACTCCAGGTCGTGTCTGTGTTTGAGGCTTGAGTTACTCCAGGTCGTGTCTGTGTTTGAGGCTTGAGTTACTCCAGGTCGTGTCTGTGTTTGAGGATTGAGTTACTCCAGGTCCTGTCTGTGTTTGAAGCTCGAGTTACTCCAGGTCGTGTCTGTGTTTGAGGCTTGAGTTACTCCAGGTCGTGTCTGTGTTTGAGGCTTGAGTTACTCCAGGTCGTGTCTGTGTTTGAGGCTTGAGTTACTCCAGGTCGTGTCTGTGTTTGAGGCTTGAGTTACTCCAGGTCGTGTCTGTGTTTGAGGCTTGAGTTACTCCAGGTCCTGTCTGTTTTGAGGCTTGAGTTACTCCAGGTCGTGTCTGTGTTTGAGGCTTGAGTTACTCCAGGTCGTGTCTGTGTTTGAGGCTTGAGTTACTCCAGGTCGTGTCTGTGTTTGAGGCTTGAGTTACTCCAGGTCGTGTCTGTGTTTGAGGCTTGAGTTACTCCAGGTCCTGTCTGTGTTTGAGGCTTGAGTTACTCCAGGTCGTGTCTGTGTTTGAGTCATGAGCTGCAGTGGGTTGAGTCACAGGATTACTGCGGCTCCTGCGCTCAGATGTGCTTAAAGACGTCTTCACATGGACAGCGGATGCATCGCTCACACTTCTTCTGCAGTATGAAGAGTATGAGGAAAAAACAGACTTTATTTCTTCTCATCTCACTGTGCATGTCTATGGGTGAGTTACTGAGTGTTTGCCTCGTTAGAGACGAGATTGTTTGTGTAATAATCTTCAGATCTGTGATTGTCTCAATAATCCTTTAAGGACTGAGCAGAGCTGTGCTGCTTGGTTATTTGTCCTTTAATATACACCTTTAACTTTAAACATTTGCAGTAGAACTATTGTTTTTTTTAGAGTATGCATGTAATTCTCCCTTAGTAAGACAGAATTTAGAGTTTCATTGGTCCAAATGATTTCTGAGTCAGTGATTTCTCTGAATCTAACAAAGGCATCACAACCTATACTTTATTTCTTTCCACAGTCTCAGGTTTTTTGTGTGAACATTCTGATGTTTAATGTTCAACGGGTTTGATGTGTATTTCTGTGTTATTTGATGCTGAGTTTGAAAGTATCTGTGTTTTCAGGCAAATCTGATTTCGCACCATATTTCTATGATAATGGATCTGGCAGCAGCAACGGAAACATGGCGCTTTTCAGCCTCGCTGAAGACACAGCTGTTGGTCAGTGTTGAAACGCATGTCTCTGATAACACAAGCTGTCAGAACATCACAAACATCAAATACTGTACATGCTGGCGTACCGTACGCAGAGATATAATGAGTCAAATCTTTGATCATGCTAAATTTATATTTGTTATGTGCAGATTTTTATGAAATCAGATATTTAGCTAATTGTAATGCAATATGAATGACAGAGAATTGCTGGCAGTGGCTTTATGTCATCTGGATCATATGCTGTAGGAACACATACTTGGACCGAGATCATTTGTTATAATGTTGACTTTCCTCTTCTTCCACAGGGACTCATGTGTACACGCTGAACGGCTCCGACCCGGAAGGGGAACCCGTGACCTACGGCATGACCTTTGATAAGGGCTCCAAAGAATGTTTCAGTGTTGAGGCCAAATCAGGGAATGTGACTCTCATTGAAAGTCTGGACAGAGAGGTGAGTGTACATGTTATTAAAATGGCACAATATAAGGAAGATTTCCTGCTGTCTGAGATTTGTGTTAATTATTAAACTTGTTTTGATTGTGAAGGTTCAGGATGAGATCGTTGCATGTGTGACCATCACAGATGGCAGAAACAAGGTGATAACACATGATTACAATACATTTTAATTACAGGCTTACTTCTAAAAGTGGAAGTGTGTCATTGTCTGTATGTTGAGCTAGATAGTGGCGTGTCCGTTGGATGTGCAGTCGCTGTCAGTCAGTCATGCAGTCTTGTAAAGATAAGCACTGTAGGCATGTTCGACTTCACGTGGCGCTCCTCACTGTGGTGAATAGCATCTCGCTCAGTCTGCGATGACCACAGCTGTTTCACCACTGGACGGATTCGTCAGCCACAACATTGACATGTTTGCTAATTATTATTGAATTAATTAATAGTCATGTGCCACAACAAGTAAAGTCATAACATAATGATACCTTTGCAAATCGCTAGCTAATGATTCATTAAAGCAGAAAACTGGAAGTTGAAATGCATGGCTTTGACCCATTGTGGTAATTAACGCATTAATTTACATTATTAGTTAATATAATATTATTAGGGAATTAATACATGATGTCATATTTCATTAATAGCAATTTATAAATTGCTTTATTAATCATGTTGAATCTTCATTAGTTGCTGAAGCAGTAATCATTCATCAAGGGTTTAGTTCTTCATGAGTCACACATTAACTCAGGATTATCTGTGCATCAGTTAAGCATGAATTAATGCATATTAGTGCACCCGTATTGTAAAGTGTTACCGTATTTACTTTTCTTAAATGTTTATTAACACAAAACTGATAAAAAAAATTACATTCACGTGCTGTAATAAGCAGTAATGAAAAGTGTTGCTTCATGTAAATGTCTGTAACAAACATGTTTGGAAAATGTAATCCAAATGTAATCCACTTCATCGGTGACAAAGAAAGCAAATGCCATGCAAGCATCACTACGGGAAGCAGAAAGTGTCTAACTTGGCGTTTTCGACTCCAAAACTCTGAACACAGGCCTTAGGACATCTCTTTGTAGTCCGGTTAAGTTTAAGTTATATCCACCACACATTTCCTGTAATAATCCACAATAGTCCAAAGAGAGCATGACTCCCAGCACTAAGGGCAGTCCTAAGAAGGTCAGGTTATACAGTAAATCCCCTGCCAATCCATGGAATATCTTCTCTCATCCACCCAGAGAATCCTCTGTTTCAAATACAACAAACAAAAAAGATGAGATATTCTAAAATAAAACTACTAATAAAGCACTCAGCCAGCACACTGCCATCAAACAGAGACAAAAGCACTTACATTGAGCATATCGAACAGTCTAGTTCCTCAAAATAGGGTATTTTGAAGACATGGGAAGAAAAGAGCTAAAGCTAGCTCCCTGCATCTGCGGACACACGCTCTGCTATCCCCTTCTTTGACTTAATATAGGGCACGTCTTTAGGGAAAAACTCCCTTTGCCCTCTAGAGGTCCGGATGAAAAGCGTATCGGTTGGTTAACTGTCACTCAATGGTGTGAGCTGGTTAGGTTCGTGTTTATGTGCTTCGACTGTAGGAATGTTTGGGAAATAATCGTTAATTTAGGATTTTGTTTAAGGCTGCTATTGGTGCCAAAATTACACACTTCATCTTTAAGAAGTGGTATAACTATCCTGACAATAGATTTCAATTATAATTCTTCATTAATTATTATTTAGTCCAATAGTCCTCTGTGTATTATGTGTATTAATGTCTTTAATGTGCTTTAGTGTACATTTTTGACTATGTATGCAATTTGACTGGTCAAATTAACTTTATACCCCATTTCTCCAGGTTGTAGAAAATGTTCGAGTCTTCATCACAGATGCTAATGACGAAAAGCCGGAGTTTTTGAATCGACCATTTATAGTGGACGTCCCCGAGGTAAGAATGATAATCAGTCTGGAAATGAATTCACATGAGTCAGCATTATTGGCGAAGCTCTTATGATGGCCGGTTTGAAGCGTCTGTGATCTGTGTTGAAGGACACCGCCTCGGGCAGCAGCATCTACAGAGTTCAGGCCATCGACAGAGACATCGGATCCGGAGGAAGTGTCACCTACTTCCTGCAGGTCAGACTAAACTACTTCCTGTCAGTGGTCACTCCTTTAAAATAATGGGTTTAGTCCCTTTGTCAAGGGAATGAGTTTAAAATGATGACCACTGAGGGTAAGATGTGCTAATGGCAGTGTAAAGTCTGTGTGTCTGTAGAGGTCCTGTGGGACGCTGTCGAACAGACCTGACACCAAAGCACCATCAGAAAATGAGCTGCTTCTGGATTAAAATTCAATTACATTTAGGCAGGTTGAGGCTTAGCCTGGCTTACCCCTGCGCTCGGCCACACGTCACACACAACAGATTCACGAGGGCTCAGACGTGGCCTCAAGTGCTGGTTTCTCAGAGGAAAAACAAGAAAATACTTTTTTTAAACAACATTTTTCATAATTCCTGATATAAGTATTCTACATGCAGCTTTTATGAGCTCAAATTAATAGAAAGAACACAAGGAGAATTTGTACTTTTACAGATCCGCTCGTCACACCACATACACTGGCCCTCGTGCATCAATGTTGAGAAACCAGATTCTTCATCATGCTAACCCGGACTTCAGGATCATATTGTTTCAGATCATCCAGTGTCACTGCCCTGTTACCTGAGTTCTTGTTACCATGGTTTCTAACCCGTCTCGCACCTGTTTCCTGTTCTGCTGCTTTACGCCTGCAGTAATAGTTGCAGTGGTTATAGCTCTCTGTGTTCATTAAAGCCTGTGTTTAATAATTTATTCTCGTCACACATCTCGTTCTTGCTGGATTATGCACACACCATGGCGGTTCAGTGTGTGTCATTTGAGAGTCATCTTTTGGACAGAAGTGACTGTAATTGTGAGAGACGTGTTATATATTTCAGGAGAGAAATCTTCATCAGTTGTCGTTTCGTTTGCAGTCCAGCAGTAAGTTCAGCATCGACGGTCACAGTGGCGTTCTGCGCATCAGACCCGGAGAATCGCTGGATTACGAGCTCGCCAGGACTCATTTTGTCACTGTTGTTGCAAAGGTGAGCAGCAAAATCCTAGTTTGGGTGTTTGCTCTGATCTTTCATAAATGCCTTTATGTTGTAAAAATGAAGTCCGTATGAATTTCCACAGAACACCATTTCTCAAATCAGTCAGTCTCAGAAGCTCATGTGGTGTGTCTGTTTCAGGATGGAGGTGGTAAATATCACGGGAAATACCAGGTCATGACCTCGACAGCCATCCTGACCATCAATGTCCTGGACACCCAGGATTCTCCTCCAGTGTTTGTTGGTACTCCGTATTTTGGATTTGTCTATGAAGTCTCTGTACCAGTAAGTATGACACTCTTTCACATTTCTATATTTCTAAAACCCAAGAGCTTTCATGATGATGTCTGTGTTGTGTCCAGGGTTCAGAGATATTCACTGTTTTTGCCAAGGACGGGGACCAGAACAGCCCCAATCCCATCCATTACTCCATTCTCAATGGTCAGCTGTGTTTGTTGCTTCAGTGCTCACTTTAATATCTGAATATCTGCCTTCATGTTATCTAATTCAATTTATCTACCAGGCTCTGTGTTACTAATGTTAGATTTTGCTAAAATACGAGCTTCATAGTTTCACTGATACTTCTCTTTGAAAGTTCATGCCAATCTATTGTACAGCGTCTCCTCTTCTTCTGTTCACATTAGACAGCGACGGCTTCTTCAGCATCAACAGCAGCAGTGGCTGTATCAGCTTGACATCATTTCCTGTACAGCTGAGGAATGAGTTATATGAGTTAAAGGTCAAGGTCAGCTAATGTTCAGTAAAGATTGAGTATGTATTTTTTAAGTAGTGTTGTATGATATAATAAGACTTTCTTCATTTTAAATCAAGGCTTCGGAGATTGGACCTGACAGTCTTGACTACGCCATTACCACCGTCACTATTCGAGTGGTGGACCTGAACAACCACCCGCCAACTTTCTACGGCGAGAACGGCCCCCAGAACAGGTTTGAGCTGACCATGTACGAACACCCGCCGGAGGGAGAGATTCTCCGAGGCCTGAAGATCACGGTCAACGACTCGGACCAGGTGACCAACATTATCATAAACCCTTGCCTTGTTTCATTGCATTCACTAGCGGTCGGCAACCATTTACTGTAGAGACAAACATGTATTTCATGTAGATAACGTCCCTGGATACCAATCCACATTTTGACATTAAGCGCAGAGCTATAAATACTGAGAGAGTGAGAATTAAACTGGACAGAAGACCGAGGCAGAAGTCTGTTTCGCTTCGGTCGGGAGTGGATGAGGCTCACAGGCTGAAAATGACCACTATTAATGGTGTACTCGTTATACACACAAATCACAATCACACTTAAACTACAACATTCACACACACATCACATTGGAAATCAAAGTCTAATTTAAACAATTTTTTGGCATTTTGTAAAGTTTAAAACAATAATCAACAATAAACAACAATAATCTGCACTAATGATTAATCATATCAATATCATCTGTGCACACTCTCTCTCTCTCTCTCACACACACACACACACACACACACACACACACACACACACATTTCTGGTTCGCTATCTTCCTGGGGACTCTCCATAGATGTGATGTTTTTATACTGTACAAACTGTATATTCTCTCCCCTTATGAGCTTGTTTCCCACAGTGACACGAGTCCCCATGAGTGTGTGTGTGTGTGTGTAGGGTCCCCACCGGGTTAGAAAAACACGTACACTCACTTTTAAATTGTAACCTAACCTAATCTGTCTCAGCTTTTTAAGAAGCTTATTCTAATAAACAGTTTTCTGGATGTTTTAAGTGCTTTTTCTCTATAAATGTACCATATTCCATGATCTCTCCCGCTTCATTCAGGGAGCAAATGCTAAATTCAGACTTCTGCTGGCGGGACCATCCCGAGTTCTCCGTGTGGTTCCTCAGACGGTTCTCAATGAAGCCCAAGTCACCATCATTGTGGAAAACTCAGCCGCCATCGACTACGAAAAATACCAGTTCTTAACATTCAAGGTCTGATGCTAATCCTGTTTTTGCTCCTGATGATGATCCTTCAGGAAGTCGTCTCATAGTGTTGAGCGTTTCATGCTGTTTTTCAGCTCTTAGCCGTTGAGATCGACACTCCAGAGCGCTTCAGTGCCACCGCAGATATTGTGATCAATCTTTTGGACACAAACGACAACGTCCCACAGTTCTCCTCCGAGTTTTACATCGCCAGGATCCCTGAGAATTCCCCTGGAGGCTCCAACGTCGTCTCCGTGACCGTGAGCAGCGTTGGGAAATGATGTTTAACCTTTACCAAGAACACCAGGAGCTACATTTAGGCAGATTTCCTGCTCCTCTGCTTACAGCTGTATATAAATGCTCCAGATTATACTCTTACAGCAGGGAATATGTTTCAGCTCCAGGTCTTATATAAGTGGTTTGCTGCATTGTGTGTCACGTTTGGAGCACTGATGCGTATTTGGTGTTTTCTCAGGCAACAGACCCCGATTCTGGGCTTTGGGGGGACGTGAAATACTCCATCTACGGCTCTGGTGCTGATCTGTGAGTACTGAACACCATGAACACGTGATTCTGCCACTTATGCTGAGCCATATTCAGAGCTCCAATCACAGAGATGTTCTGCCTTCATTACATTGTGTTCAGTCGTTTGGATTAAGCTTTAATTAATCATAGACGTCATTCTCCAAACATCTTTGCATGATGGATTCCGTGGCAAATCTAACTGAGATTCACTGAGAGTCTGTGATTCAGTTTGTGCTGTTGGTTTAGTGTGTTTGGGTCCTCGGCTGTGTTTATAAGGCCTGTAAAGGACTAAAGGACAAGCACAAAACAGCTTACAGACAGACTCCAGCGAGGGAGCTGGCTAATCTTGTTATGGGATTGGAGGAATAAAAATAGCCTCTCCACACCCCGCTAGTGAGTCAGGGCCCAATTAGCGAGCGATTTGACAGCTGGAGGTAGAACGCATACGGGTAATGCAAAACCTGTAAATGTATGCCTTGATTCTTCCCCAATGCAGAAGGCAAATTATAATGGTGTGAAAAATCGCAGGTTTTTGTCTGACTGTTAATTTTCACACAGACAAGAAAAAAAAGCAGCTGCTTAAAATCCAGACTTCATGACAAGTTCTTATAATATCAGGCACACGCCCGCATGTTTATTTTGATTTTAAAACGCAGTGGAGGATGGTATTCATGACACTTCTCATGAGTTAGACATCATTTGTAACTACATCATAGTTTTAAATAAAGTCTGTTTGTTTCAGATTCCTCATTCACCCCACGTCTGGCATCATTTACACGCAGCCCTGGGCCTCTTTAGATGCTGAAGTGAAGTCGAAATATAATTTCTATGTAAAAGCTGAAGACACAGAGGGGAAATACAGCCTGGCAGAAGTTTTTGTCACTGTGCTTGACCAAAATGACCATCGGCCAGAGTTCAACCAGAACTTCCTGGAGAAGACCATGATCATTGGGGCACCAGTGCAAATACAGGTTTGTGGGCTTGTAGTTTTGGTTCTTTGGTTCAAAATTGGCGCCCTATTGTGGATTAGACCAATAATAAAAAATATTATCTCTCATGAACTCCGATGATCCCACAGCCAGTAGTTCTTCAACTGATCAAGATTGTCACTAATGTTGTGAGTGCGAATGAGATGATTTGGACTTGATTCCGGTTTGTGTTCAGGCTGTGGATGAGGACGCAGAGGAACCCAATAACATCATTGAATATTCCATCATGAAAGCCGATCCAGACAACATCTTCGACATTAACACAGCCACAGGAGAGATCAAGCTCAAACCGTACATCAAGTCTCTGGAGATTGTGCAGAACATCACCCGACAGAAGGACTGCCGCTGGTCAGTGGTGGTCCAGGCCCGAGACCGAGGCTCTCCGTCCTTCAGCACCACAGCCGTCGTGAACATCGACATCACAGAGGCGGTGAGACCAGGCGCTTCCTATACGCCGAGGGTCACTGTATCCGTTGGGGGGTTAAAGCTTTGAATGATCATTTTTTCATTTGTGTTTGTGAAGAATGCCATATCAGTACCAGCACTTGGGGTTATGATGTGAATGCCTTGGTATAGGAATATGGAGTGTGTATATATACAATTGTTTTATTGTACCATGTACAGCCACAGTACTTCTTCATGTTGTGTATATTGCAACCCTTTTGTGTCATTTCTTTTATTGCAGAATGGACTCAAAGGGCCAATGGCTGCCTTTCTAATGCAGAGCCGAGACAATCCCCTGAAAGCTCTTGGCCTGACAGCTGCCGTCATCACTGTTATGGTTTTGGTGACCGTTATGATCTCCACGGTTCTGTACTTTCGCAACACAAAGTCCAATAGGATCACGCCGGCACGTCGCATCATACGCAGGAGGGCCAAAGAGCAGCAGCACTGGAGCTTCAGGCCAGCGTTTGGACAGAGCGACCGTAACTCTGGCCGATTCATCGATGATGATGATGATGATGAAGATGAAGACACGAGTGACAAGCACAAGGGAAACAACAGCAGCGCCAGAGCCAAGCCCCCCACGCCCAGCGCTCCTGCCCTCCCACCTCCGCCTCCAGCAGTGCCGGGCGGGCCAGCGCCCGCGCCCCGTGCCCTCAGTGTCCGCCTCTCTCAGTCGCAGATCCAGCACAGACGGCCGAAACAAAGATGGCATCAGCTCCGCTCTCGTGTCCGAGCTGAAAATGAGAATAGAACAGAAAATTATTGAGGCAAACAAAGGTTATTATTACTGACACACTGACGCATTCGACATGTTTACGTGTGTTTTTGATGGACCAGACATTTGATGTTACAAACAGCTCTTTGTGAAGAATGTTTCTGTTTGTGTGAAAGTGTTTTAAAGTGGCCATCTGGTTCACCTAAAGTGTGTACAGTCATTATAATGACATGATCTGGCTTGTATTCTTCCTAAAACAAAACAAAAAAACATAAAAAATGTGAAGTAAGTTGCCAGTGCTGGTCTATGCACATCTGTGTGAGCGTACACCTCGAGCTCTTCATGGAGAGCAGTCTGAGCTTCTCACAGCAGTTCTGGTGATCTGTGTAATCTCATGATTAGCCCCACACTGCCATCTTTAGGGTCCGTGCGGTCCAAACACTCCTCCCTCTCTGTAGATGTACAGTATGTCCTACTGTCTGACTGTTTCTTCTGTGAACTTTTGCCTTGAGGATCTTCAGTGAAAGTCTGACCGTACGGACATCTAAAACCAGACTCTCTCGTCTGTAGTTATTACTGTCAAAACTTTTTATTATCATTATTATTTTTATTGTTTTGTAAAGACAGTTTTTCACTGATATTTTGAAAGTGATTTAAGAGCAGATGAAAATCCATGTGCTAAATGTCAGGAGTGTTTAAAATGTAAACTCTGTGCTATGAATCCATATAGAAATAAAACATTTTTAAAGTGTTATTTAAAAAAGAAAATACATTTTTCAATTATTCAAATTGTACTGTTACATTTACATGTTCTTTTGGGAGACAACAGCTTTATTTATAATGCACTTCTATTCAGTCCACAAAACAATATACCAAACTGTGGTCTATGACATGTTCGTGTGTGTTAATACCGGCTCTCTCTGTCACACACACCTCATGCTGTAAGAGCTGACCGCCTCACTGTCACACACACCTCATGCTGTAAGAGCTGACCGTCTCTCTGTCACACACACCTCATGCTGTAAGAGCTGACCGCCTCACTGTCACACACACCTCATGCTGTAGAGCTGACCGTCTCACCGTCACACACCTCATGCTGTAAGAGCTGACCGTCTCACTGTCACACACACCTCATGCTGTAAGAGCTGACCGTCTCACTGTCACACACACCTCATGCTGTAAGAGCTGACCGTCTCACTGTCACACACACCTCATGCTGTAAGAGCTGGACCGTCTCACCGTCACACACACCTCATGCTGTAGAGCTGACCGTCTCACCGTCACACACCTCATGCTGTAAGAGCTGACCGTCTCACTGTCACACACACCTCATGCTCTAAGAGCTGACCGTCTCTCTGTCACACACACCTCATGCTGTAGAGCTGACCGTCTCTCTGTCACACACACCTCATGCTGTAAGAGCTGACCGTCTCACCGTCACACACACCTCATGCTGTAGAGCTGACCATCTCTCTGTCACACACACCTCATGCTGTAAGAGCTGACCGTCTCACCGTCACACACCTCATGCTGTAAGAGCTGACCGTCTCACTGTCACACACACCTCATGCTGTAAGAGCTGACCGTCTCTCTGTCACACACACCTCATGCTGTAAGAGCTGACCGTCTCTCTGTCACACACCTCATGCTGTAAGAGCTGACCGTCTCACTGTCACACACACCTCATGCTGTAGAGCTGACCGTCTCACTGTCACACACACCTCATGCTGTAAGAGCTGACCGTCTCACTGTCACACACACCTCATGCTGTAGAGCTGACCGTCTCACTGTCACACACACCTCATGCTGTAGAGCTGACCGCCTCACTGTCACACACACCTCATGCTGTAAGAGCTGACCGCCTCACCGTCACACACCTCTTGCTGTAAGAGCTGACCGTCTCACTGTCACACACACCTCATGCTGTAGAGCTGACCGCCTCACCGTCACACACACCTCTTGCTGTAGAGCTGACCGTCTCACTGTCACACACCTCATGCTGTAGAGCTGACCGCCTCACTGTCACACACACCTCATGCTGTAAGAGCTGACCGTCTCTCTGTCACACACACCTCATGCTGTAGAGCTGACCGTCTCACTGACACACACCTCATGCTGTAAGAGCTGACCGTCTCACTGTCACACACACCTCATGCTGTAAGAGCTGACCGCCTCACTGTCACACACCACCTCATGCTGTAGAGCTGACCGTCTCTCTGTCACACACACCTCATGCTGTAAGAGCTGACCGTCTCACCGTCACACACACCTCATACTGTAAGAGCTGACCGGCTCTCTCTGTCACACACACCTGCTGTAAGAGCTGACCGTCTCACCGTCACACACCTCATGCTGTAAGAGCTGACCGTCTCACTGTCACACACACCTCATGCTGTAAGAGCTGACCGGCTCTCTCTGTCACACACACCTCATGCTGTAGGCTGACTGTCTCACTGTCACACACACCTCATGCTGTAAGAGCTGACCGTCTCACCGTCACACACACCTCATGCTGTAGAGCTGACCGTCTCACCGTCACACACCTCATGCTGTAAGAGCTGACCGCCTCACTGTCACACACACCTCATGCTGTAAGAGCTGACCGTCTCTCTGTCACACACACCTCATG
Organism: Gobiocypris rarus; assembly: GCA_023029165.1. NCBI lineage: Eukaryota > Metazoa > Chordata > Actinopteri > Cypriniformes > Gobionidae > Gobiocypris > Gobiocypris rarus. The sequence goes on along the minus strand of CM040920.1, from coordinate 36,008,740 downwards.
CTGTAAGAGCTGACCGTCTCACTGTCACACACACCTCATGCTGTAAGAGCTGACCGTCTCACCGTCACACACACCTCATGCTGTAGAGCTGACCGTCTCACCGTCACACACACCTCATGCTGTAAGAGCTGACCGTCTCACCGTCACACACCTCATGCTGTAGAGCTGACCGTCTCACTGTCACACACCTCATGCTGTAAGAGCTGACCGTCTCACTGTCACACACACCTCATGCTGTAAGAGCTGACCGTCTCACCGTCACACACACCTCATGCTGTAGAGCTGACCGTCTCACCGTCACACACACCTCATGCTGTAGAGCTGACCGCCTCACTGTCACACACACCTCATGCTGTAGAGCTGACCGTCTCTCTGTCACACACACCTCATGCTGTAAGAGCTGACCGTCTCACCGTCACACACACCTCATGCTGTAAGAGCTGACCGTCTCACCGTCACACACACCTCATGCTGTAAGAGCTGACCGTCTCACTGTCACACACCTCATGCTGTAAGAGCTGACCGTCTCACTGTCACACACACCTCATGCTGTAGAGCTGACCGTCTCACTGTCACACACACCTCATGCTGTAGAGCTGACCGTCTCACCGTCACACACACCTCATGCTGTAGAGCTGACCGTCTCACCGTCACACACCTCATGCTGTAGAGCTGACCGTCTCACCGTCACACACACCTCATGCTGTAAGAGCTGACCGTCTCTCTGTCACACACACCTCATGCTGTAAGAGCTGACCGTCTCACTGTCACACACACCTCATGCTGTAAGAGCTGACCGTCTCACCGTCACACACACCTCATGCTGTAAGAGCTGACCGTCTCACTGTCACACACACCTCATACTGTAAGAGCTGACCGTCTCACCGTCACACACACCTCATGCTGTAGAGCTGACAGTCTCTCTGTCACACACCTCATGCTGTAAGAGCTGACCGTCTCACTGTCACACACACCTCATGCTGTAAGAGCTGACCGTCTCACACACACCTCATGCTGTAAGAGCTGACCGTCTCACTGTCACACACACCTCATACTGTAAGAGCTGACCGTCTCACCGTCACACACCTCTCATGCTGTAAGAGCTGACCGTCTCTCTGTCACACACACCTCATGCTGTAAGAGCTGACCGTCTCACTGTCACACACCTCATACTGTAGAGCTGACCGTCTCACTGTCACACACACCTCATGCTGTAGAGCTGACCGTCTCACTGTCACACACACCTCATGCTGTAGAGCTGACCGTCTCACCGTCACACACACCTCATGCTGTAAGAGCTGACAGTCTCTCTGTCACACACACCTCATGCTGTAAGAGCTGACCGTCTCACTGTCACACACACCTCATGCTGTAAGAGCTGACCGTCTCACTGTCACACACACCTCATGCTGTAGAGCTGACCGTCTCTCTGTCACACACACCTCATGCTGTAGAGCTGACCGTCTCTCTGTCACACACACCTCATGCTGTAGAGCTGGACCGTCTCACTGTCACACACACCTCATGCTGTAAGAGCTGACCGTCTCACCGTCACACACACCTCATGCTGTAAGAGCTGACCGTCTCACCGTCACACACACCTCATGCTGTAAGAGCTGACCGTCTCACTGTCACACACACCTCATGCTGTAAGAGCTGACCGTCTCTCTGTCACACACCTCATGCTGTAAGAGCTGACCGTCTCACTGTCACACACACCTCATGCTGTAGAGCTGACCGTCTCACCGTCACACACACCTCATGCTGTAAGAGCTGACCGTCTCACTGTCACACACACCTCATGCTGTAAGAGCTGACCGTCTCACTGTCACACACACCTCATGCTGTAAGAGCTGACCGTCTCACTGTCACACACACCTCATGCTGTAAGAGCTGACCGTCTCTCTGTCACACACCTCATGCTGTAAGAGCTGACCGCCTCACTGTCACACACACCTCATGCTGTAAGAGCTGACCGTCTCACCGTCACACACACCTCATGCTGTAAGAGCTGACCGTCTCTCTGTCACACACACCTCATGCTGTAAGAGCTGACCGTCTCTCTGTCACACACACCTCATGCTGTAAGAGCTGACCGTCTCACCGTCACACACACCTCATGCTGTAAGAGCTGACCGTCTCACCGTCACACACACCTCATGCTGTAGAGCTGACCGTCTCACTGTCACACACACCTCATGCTGTAAGAGCTGACCGCCTCTCTGTCACACACACCTCATGCTGTAAGAGCTGACCGTCTCACTGTCACACACACCTCATGCTGTAAGAGCTGACCGTCTCTCTGTCACACACCTCATGCTGTAGAGCTGACCGTCTCTCTGTCACACACACCTCATGCTGTAAGAGCTGACCGTCTCACTGTCACACACACCTCATGCTGTAAGAGCTGACCGTCTCACTGTCACACACACCTCATGCTGTAAGAGCTGACCGTCTCTCTGTCACACACACCTCATGCTGTAAGGCTGACCGTCTCTCTGTCACACACACCTCATGCTGTAAGAGCTGACCGTCTCACTGTCACACACACCTCATGCTGTAGAGCTGACCGTCTCACTGTCACACACACCTCATGCTGTAGAGCTGACCGTCTCACCGTCACACACACCTCATGCTGTAGAGCTGACCGTCTCACTGTCACACACACCTCATGCTGTAAGAGCTGACCGTCTCTCTGTCACACACCTCATGCTGTAAGAGCTGACCGTCTCACTGTCACACACACCTCATGCTGTAAGAGCTGACCGTCTCACTGTCACACACACCTCATGTAAGAGCTGACCGTCTCACTGTCACACACACCTCATGTAAGAGCTGACCGTCTCTCTGTCACACACACCTCATGCTGTAAGAGCTGACCGTCTCACTGTCACACACACCTCATGCTGTAAGAGCTGACCGTCTCACTGTCACACACACCTCATGCTGTAAGAGCTGACCGTCTCACTGTCACACACCTCATGCTGTAAGAGCTGACCGTCTCTCTGTCACACACACCTCATGCTGTAAGAGCTGACCGTCTCACCGTCACACACACCTCATGCTGTAGAGCTGACCGTCTCTCTGTCACACACCTCATGCTGTAAGAGCTGACCGTCTCACCGTCACACACACCTCATGCTGTAAGAGCTGACCGTCTCTCTGTCACACACACCTCATGCTGTAAGAGCTGACCGTCTCTCTGTCACACACACCTCATGCTGTAAGAGCTGACCATCTCACTGTCACACACACCTCATGCTGTAAGAGCTGACCGTCTCTCTGTCACACACACCTCATGCTGTAGAGCTGACCGTCTCTCTGTCACACACACCTCATGCTGTAAGAGCTGACCGTCTCACTGTCACACACACCTCATGCTGTAAGAGCTGACCGTCTCACTGTCACACACACCTCATGCTGTAAGAGCTGACCGTCTCACCGTCACACACACCTCATGCTGTAAGAGCTGACCGTCTCTCTGTCACACACACCTCATGCTGTAAGAGCTGACCGTCTCTCTGTCACACACACCTCATGCTGTAAGAGCTGACCGTCTCTCTGTCACACACCTCATGCTGTAAGAGCTGACCGTCTCTCTGTCACACACACCTCATGCTGTAAGAGCTGACCGTCTCTCTGTCACACACACCTCATGCTGTAAGAGCTGACCGTCTCTCTGTCACACACACCTCATGCTGTAAGAGCTGACCGTCTCTCTGTCACACACACCTCATGCTGTAAGAGCTGACCGTCTCACCGTCACACACACCTCATGCTGTAGAGCTGACCGTCTCTCTGTCACACACACCTCATGCTGTAGAGCTGACCGTCTCACCGTCACACACACCTCATGCTGTAAGAGCTGACCGTCTCACTGTCACACACCTCATGCTGTAAGAGCTGACCGTCTCTCTGTCACACACACCTCATGCTGTAAGAGCTGACCGTCTCTCTGTCACACACACCTCATGCTGTAAGAGCTGACCGTCTCTCTGTCACACACACCTCATGCTGTAAGAGCTGACCGTCTCTCTGTCACACACACCTCATGCTGTAGAGCTGACCGTCTCTCTGTCACACACACCTCATGCTGTAAGAGCTGACCGTCTCTCTGTCACACACACCTCATGCTGTAGAGCTGACCGTCTCTCTGTCACACACACCTCATGCTGTAAGAGCTGACCGTCTCACTGTCACACACCTCATGCTGTAAGAGCTGACCGTCTCACCGTCACACACCTCATGCTGTAAGAGCTGACCGTCTCTCTGTCACACACACCTCATGCTGTAAGAGCTGACCGTCTCTCTGTCACACACACCTCATGCTGTAAGAGCTGACCGTCTCTCTGTCACACACACCTCATGCTGTAGAGCTGACCGTCTCTCTGTCACACACACCTCATGCTGTAAGAGCTGACCGTCTCACTGTCACACACACCTCATGCTGTAAGAGCTGACCGTCTCACCGTCACACACACCTCATGCTGTAAGAGCTGACCGTCTCTCTGTCACACACACCTCATGCTGTAAGAGCTGACCGTCTCTCTGTCACACACACCTCATGCTGTAAGAGCTGACCGTCTCTCTGTCACACACACCTCATGCTGTAAGAGCTGACCGTCTCTCTGTCACACACACCTCATGCTGTAAGAGCTGACCGTCTCACTGTCACACACCTCATGCTGTAAGAGCTGACCGTCTCACTGTCACACACACCTCATGCTGTAAGAGCTGACCGTCTCACTGTCACACACACCTCATGCTGTAAGAGCTGACCGTCTCTCTGTCACACACACCTCATGCTGTAAGAGCTGACCGTCTCTCTGTCACACACACCTCATGCTGTAAGAGCTGACCGTCTCACTGTCACACACACCTCATGCTGTAAGAGCTGACCGTCTCTCTGTCACACACACCTCATGCTGTAAGAGCTGACCGTCTCACTGTCACACACACCTCATGCTGTAAGAGCTGACCGTCTCACTGTCACACACACCTCATGCTGTAAGAGCTGACCGTCTCACTGTCACACACACCTCATGCTGTAAGAGCTGACCGTCTCACTGTCACACACACCTCATGCTGTAAGAGCTGACCGTCTCTCTGTCACACACCTCATGCTGTAAGAGCTGACCGTCTCTCTGTCACACACACCTCATGCTGTAAGAGCTGACCGTCTCACTGTCACACACACCTCATGCTGTAAGAGCTGACCGTCTCACTGTCACACACACCTCATGCTGTAAGAGCTGACCGTCTCTCTGTCACACACACCTCATGCTGTAAGAGCTGACCGTCTCTCTGTCACACACACCTCATGCTGTAAGAGCTGACCGTCTCTCTGTCACACACACCTCATGCTGTAAGAGCTGACCATCTCACTGTCACACACACCTCATGCTGTAAGAGCTGACCGTCTCACTGTCACACACACCTCATGCTGTAAGAGCTGACCGTCTCTCTGTCACACACACCTCATGCTGTAAGAGCTGACCGTCTTTCTGTCACACACACCTCATGCTGTAAGAGCTGACCGTCTCACCGTCACACACACCTCATGCTGTAAGAGCTGACCGTCTCACCGTCACACACACCTCATGCTGTAAGAGCTGACCGTCTCACTGTCACACACACCTCATGCTGTAAGAGCTGACCGTCTCACTGTCACACACACCTCATGCTGTAAGAGCTGACCGTCTCTCTGTCACACACACCTCATGCTGTAAGAGCTGACCGTCTCTCTGTCACACACACCTCATGCTGTAGAGCTGACCATCTCACTGTCACACACACCTCATGCTGTAGAGCTGACCGTCTCACTGTCACACACACCTCATGCTGTAAGCTGACCGTCTCTCTGTCACACACACCTCATGCTGTAAGAGCTGACCGTCTTTCTGTCACACACACCTCATGCTGTAGAGCTGACCGTCTCACCGTCACACACACCTCATGCTGTAAGAGCTGACCGTCTCACCGTCACACACACCTCATGCTGTAAGAGCTGACCGTCTCACTGTCACACACACCTCATGCTGTAAGAGCTGACCGTCTCACCGTCACACACACCTCATGCTGTAGAGCTGACCGTCTCACCGTCACACACCTCATGCTGTAAGAGCTGACCGTCTCACTGTCACACACACCTCATGCTTTTTTTTACAGGTGCTAATCAGCAGTAAATAATGTAACCGATCATATGGCTTATTTGCTTTTGTTCAGTTGCTGTGAAGTAAAGAATAACATTTTTAGAAATAAAACAAGAAATATAAATTCTCTAAATCCCTCTCTCGATCATGTAAATAGCTTTAATACAGAACAACATTTGGGATTTCAGACTTTAAACGCACGGCAGCTCCGCATCACTGGTTCCATCAATCCTATTATCCTTAAAGGTCAAACTAAAGTCTCTAGATTTCACTTTAAGCATTCAGACAAACTAGGAATAGAACAGCTAATAGCACTCAGAAATCAAGAACTATATAAAATAAAAAAACATTTATTCAGTCATTTTCTTAAACACAAATATTTTAGTACATAAAGACATTGACATATTCTGATGTAACAGATTATAAGTACAGTTTTAGAGATGAAGTGGAAAAAACTCACCCAAGATAACAGTATAAAGAAAAACAAGTAAAAAAAGAAAAGCATGTACGTCACTAGCCGTCTCTTTCTGCAACATCCCTGACGCTCCGCACAGAACGTCTCACGCTCACACACGCTCTATTAGACAGATGGGTATCACGTGTTGCATAAAGATATTCACTGTATTCAATATGCATGATAAATGCATCAATATTAATCATTTCATTGGAAAAGTGCATGACAAAAATAAAAAAGACATTATTTCATTCTTGTGTGATGATTTTCCCTTTTTGAACACTGAGCTTTCTCTAAGGTGGTTAGTTCCCTTCCGGGGCTGAGAGCGGTCGATATGCTCTGTAATCCGTTGGTCGGTCAGCAGAAGTACTCGTTGGTCGGTCAGCAGAAGTACTCGTTGGTCGGTCAGCAGAAGTACTCGTTGGGCGGTCAGCAGAAGTACTCGTTGGTCGGTCAGCAGAAGTACTCGTTGGGCGGTCAGCAGAAGTACTCGCTGGTCTGTCAGCAGAAGTACTCGTTGGTCGGTCAGCAGAAGTACTCGTTGGTCGGTCAGCAGAAGTACTCGTTGGTCGGTCAGCAGAAGTACTCGTTGGTCGGTCAGCAGAAGTACTCGTTGGTCGGTCAGCAGAAGTACTCGTTGGTCGGTCAGCAGAAGTACTCGTTGGTCGGTCAGCAGAAGTACTCGTTGGTCGGTCAGCAGAAGTACTGGTCGGTCAGCAGAAGTACTCGTTGGTCAGTCAGCAGAAGTACTGGTCGGTCAGCAGAAGTACTCGTTGGGCTGTCAGCAGAAGTACTCGTTGGTCGGTCAGCAGAAGTACTCGTTGGGCTGTCAGCAGAAGTACTCGTTGGGCTGTCAGCAGAAGTACTCGTTGGTCGGTCAGCAGAAGTACTCGTTGGTCGGTCAGCAGAAGTACTCGTTGGTCGGTCAGCAGAAGTACTCGTTGGTCGGTCAGCAGAAGTACTCGTTGGTCGGTCAGCAGAAGTACTCGTTGGTCGGTCAGCAGAAGTACTCGTTGGGCTGTCAGCAGAAGTACTCGTTGGGCTGTCCCTCGGTCCGGGCCGTGGCCTCCGAGTCCACGCTGGAGCGGGCCGACAGCAGACGGTTGGACTCGTCCGGGTTGAGTCTGCTGAGGTATTCCCCCTCCAGGCCTTTAGCTTTGGTGCCTGGAGACAGAGTCTCAAACGTCACATACGAGTCTTGAATGTCTTTGGACTTCCGGCCCAGCAGTTTCTGCAGCCTCCGCTTCAGCGCCCCGCAGCAGACGATGAGGGTCAGGGGAACCGCGATGACGCAGGCCACCGTGATCACGACCACATTAATGAGCTTCTGCGTGCCGCTGGCGCTGGCCGCCTCGTCCGTAGAGAAGATCACACACTGCTCTTTCTTAGGGATGAGGCCTTTCACACACACACACGCTATGTACTTGGTTTTGGGCACAAGGCCTTCGATCGTGACGCGGTTCTTGCCGGGCCCGACGTTAATGCGGCGCATGTCTCGCTCACCGAAGACCGCGTACAGAACGCTGAAGCTGGTGGTGTTGGAGGCGGCGGGCGCTCGCCAGTTCAGGGATACGGTGTGGTCGGTGTCGCCGATGACTTTGACCGATCGGACGACTCTGCGATCTGGGCCCTGCTGTAGAGACGAAGTGTTCGCCTCGAGGTTACTCAACACGTCTTTCTGAAGCTCGCCCGCATCGCTGTCCGTTTCTGCGCTGGATGCAGGAGCCGCCGTGGCCTTCGCTTTGGAAGCCTCATCAGAAACGCTGTAGCTTTCGATCCGGATGGACGGCGTGTCTTTGGGCCCGTTGAGGGGCTCGATGATGGGCACCGCGGCTGATGTGGCAGGCGGCACGTATCTGCCGATGAGTTTCTCTTGATATGCCGCACGACCGAATCCAGCATTCTTCTTTCCGTGGCTTCTCTTGGCGACCGCTTCGTCGATTTGCCATGTGTCAGAGATGACAAGCGAGATGATGGCATCTGCACTCCCGACAAAGTTAGTGGCTCTGCAAACATATTTTCCTGAATCTCGGTACGAAACAGCAGGAACGCTGAGAATGGACCAGATGATGCCCTCTTTAGAGACTTCCTGTTGGACTATAAGATAAAAGAAAAAACATTAACTTTAGTATGTTCTTTAGTATAGGTCTTTAGTATGATCTAGCTGTGCAATTACACATAACTGTGATTTATATGTATATACAAATTTTAACTTGCATGCTTGCATATTTGCATCTCTCTTATTGCACAAGCAGCAGATTACATTTATAAGCAAACGCTTTAGCAGAGGCAATAAACCAGGGCAGAGATGAGAACGTCTTTCCAAGCTTACCTGTGCCGTTCATGGGTTTGCTGTCGGCCCGGGACCAGGTCAGCTCCGGGACGGGCACTCCGATGGTCCCGCAGCGCAGCAGGACATTGTTCCCGATGGAGCTGCGGACCCTCGCGACGGCCGTGTGCACACGGGGAATCTGACACTTGCGGAGTTCGGTATCGGAAAAGAGGACTCCCGACAGGCTCTCCGGCTCGGCACAGCGCAGACGCGTATCGATGAACGCCACCGAGGAAGAAGGAAACTTCTGGAACTGCACCAGATCAAACAGACGGCAGTCACACTGCCAGGGATTGTCATGAAGACCTGCGCAAAGAATAGACACTTCCGTCAGTGTTTTTCTAATAGTTAATGACTAAGATTCTACGGCTGATTCAAATGGTTTAAGTGCAGAAACTTAAGAAAGAAACTCACCCAGGATCATTTTGGAGTTCTCTGTATCCTGAGGAGGTTTCAGGGAGAACCATGAAGTCAGAACCTCTGCCGGAACGGTAGCCAGACTGTTGCTGGACAGATCCAGATAGGTCAAGTTTTTGATGTAAATGGTTGCTTCGGCTGGGATGCTGCTGATTTTATTGTTGTGCAAATCCAGAAGCCGAAGGCTGGGCATGTCCATCAAGCATTCCCATGGAAAGGAAGTGAGAACATTCCCATCCATCCGTAATTCATCTAAGGCATAAAGTCCACGGAAACTGTCCACACTAAGGGAGGAAAGCGAGTTGAACGATATCCAGAGGTACTCCAGGCTATTGAGGTAAAGGAAGGTTTCGCTGGCGACACGGCTGATGCCCGTTTTCTCGATGCGGAGTTTGGAGGTGTCCGAGGGAAAGTTATCTGGGATGACAGTGAGATCGGGGCCATTACACAGGACGCTCCTATAAAAACAAAGCACACAGTCACATCATGATCAAACACAAATAAGAATTCACCTTACAATTATAGTAGTCAACATTAATATAGTGTTGCTGTGCACTATTCTGGGTTTACTTGTATTGAGTATTATTATCACACTGTGTGCGAGTGTCAGAGTCCTGAAGCACTGCGACTAACATGCAGAGAAGATTAAAAAGCACACGCACGCTAATCCAATGACTAAATAAAGAGCGGGTCAATCTGTTATTCTGCACACAACGGTCCATATGAACCCTCTCCACAGTTTCATCAGCTGAGTAAATGACAGATCAGAGTCTGTGTGATATCGTACCTGGACTTGGAGCCGTCGCTCAGTTTGTGGTAGAAGCAGCTGCACTGAGCCGGACAGGAGCTGCAGAGCGAGGGAAGGAAACACAGCGCCAGTGCCAAACCCCAAAACATCTTCTGTGCCTCCTGTTCTCGCTGCGGTGATTCTGAGGCTCTCACTCCTGCAGCATCTCTGTGTCTCTCCAGCGCTTTCTGCTCGCTCTGCTCTGAATCCCCAGATAAAAGGGATAGAGCAGATTAGAGGAAGGACTTGGGTATTTTCATTTACACGATTATTCCTTCCTGGAAGCCCATAGGCTGTGAGCTTGCCTTTTGTATATATACAGAACAGACACTTCTTCTTTTGATTGGAGGGTTAATTTTAGACCTGGGATTGGACAGAAGTTTGTGAATTCACAGCGTCATAGTGGTGAACAGCTTTCTTTTATTTTCACCACACATGCTGAGCAAACCATACAGTGGGGATAAAATGCTGTATTTTTTATGATGTTGCTTTTTTACAGATTTAAAGTGAAAATATTTTGAAACAAATATATTAAATGGAAAAACATGATACATGCAAATTATCCATGTTGTTAGTTTGACCTTTGACTTCACATCAACTCATCAAAACTGCAGTTAATGCAATGACAGGACTTTTCCCTTCAGCAAAAGGGTTTGTGGTGCGTTAACTTGAAGATAATATGAAAGATGCATTTTTATGATTTATATAATATGATATCTGTTTTACTCACAGATCTTGTTATGATGGTTAACTAATATGTACTATCTGTTTGGCCTATAATGCTTACATGATTAAAACAAAAATGCAGATGGTGATATTTTTAAATGTTAAAAGTGTAGTGTATATGTGGAACAGCTGGTGGCAGTAAAGAGTCTTCTTACGGCTCACACTGAAATACACACATTCATGTGCATTATATGTTGTATTGTGTCTACAAAAATATGTGTACAGTATGATAAATATACACTCACCTAAAGGATTATTAGGAACACTAATCCTGTGTTTGACCCCCTTTCACCTTCAGAACTGCCTTAATTCTACGTGGCATTGATTCAACAAGGTGCTGAAAGCATTCTTTAGAAATGTTGGCCCATATTGATAGGATAGCATCTTGCAGTTGATGGAGATTTGTGGGATGCACATCCAGGGCATGAAGCTCCCGTTCCACCACATCCCAAAGATGCTCTATTGGGTTGAGATCTGGTGACTGTGGGGGCCATTTTAGTACAGTGAACTCATTGTCATGTTCAAGAAACCAATTTGAAATGATTGGAGCTTTGTGACGTTGCATTATCCTGCTGGAAGTAGCCATCAGAGGATGGGCACATGGTGGTCATAAAGGGATGGACATGGTCAGAAACAATGCTCAGGTAGGCCGTGGCATTTAAACCATGCCCAATTGGCACTAAGGGGCCTAAAGTGTGCCAAGAAAACACCCCCCACACCATTACACCACCACCACCAGCCTGCACAGTGAAAACATCCCCCACCATTACACCACCAGCACCAGCCTGCACAGTGAAAACACCCCACACCATTACACCACCACCACCAGCCTGCACAGTGAAAACATCCCCACACCATTACACCACCACCACCAGCCTGCACAGTGAAAACATCCCCACACCATTACTCCACCACCACCAGCCTGCACAGTGAAAACATCCCCACACCATTACACCACCACCACCAGCCTGCACAGTGAAAACATCCCCACACCATTACACCACCACCACCAGCCTGCACAGTGAAAACATCCCCACACCATTACACCACCACCACCAGCCTGCACAGTGAAAACACACCATTACACCACCACCACCAGCCTGCACAGTGAAAACATCCCCACACCATTACACCACCACCACCAGCCTGCACAGTGAAAACACCCCCACACCATTACACCACCACCCCAGCCTGCACAGTGAAAACACCCCCACACCATTACACCACCACCACCAGCCTGCACAGTGATAACACCCCCCACACCATTACACCACCTCCACCAGCCTGCACAGTGAAAACACCCCCCACACCATTACACCACCACCACCAGCCTGCACAGTGATAACACCCCACACCATTACACCACCTCCACCAGCCTGCACAGTGAAAACACCCCCCACACCATTACACCACCACCACCAGCCTGCACAGTGAAAACATCCCCCACACCATTACACCACCACCACCAGCCTGCACAGTGGGAACAAGGCATGATGGATCCATGTTCTCATTCTGTTTACGCCAAATTCTGACTCTACCATCTGAATGTCTCAACAGAAATCCAGACTCATCAGACCAGGCAACATTTTTCCAGTCTTCAACTAGCAGATTGTAAAATACTCAGACCGGCCCGTCTGGCACCAACAACCATGCCATGCTCAAAACTGCTTAAATCCCCTTTCTTTCCCATTCTGACATTCAGTTTGGAGTTCAGGAGATTGTCTTGACCAGGACCACACCCCTAAATGAACTGTAGCAACTGCAATGTGATTGGTTGATTAGATAATGGCATTAATGAGAAATTGAAAATGTGTTCCTAATTATCCTTTAGGTGAGTGTATAGTTCTGCATTCTGTCCTGTAAAGACAAAGAAATTAGGAACTTTTTTCCTTGTAGAATAATAATTGAAATTCACACCATTCATTATTTAATCTATGAATAAACTGCCTTTATTAAACAGAAGAAGAAACTCTTTTCCAAAGCAACGGAGGAAAACAACCGGGGAAAGTACAAACGCTGCACTGAAAGTACAAACTCTGTCAGCTAAAAGACTTTAGAGAGATTACAGTGAACCCATTTCATTCACGTTTTGTACAATGTACGTACATTATTTCCCAATGCCATTAACGTCTGAAATCTGAGAACAAAGAATTAGTTTCCAAATTGCAACATTATATTTCAATTGGACCCACTTTATTTTAACTAATAATTTGATACATTGCACTTAATGTGTACATACATGTTTTTACATTGTACATTTAAAAAATACTGCATGTAATTACATCTGTAATTAATTTCTGTAGTTACATTTGTAATTACACAGTTGACACTTCCCTTACACCTAACCCTACCCTTAAACTTACCCATCCCACCACACCTGTCCCTAACCCTACCCTTAAACTGACCCATCCCACCACACCTGTCCCTAACCCTACCCTTAAACTGACCCATCCCACCACACCTGTCCTAACCCTACCCTTAAACTGACCCATCCCACCACACCTGTCCCTAACCCTACCCTTAAACTGACCCATCCCACCACACCTGTCCCTAACCCTACCCTTAAACTTACCCATCCCACCACACCTGTCCCTAACCCTACCCTTAAACTGACCCATCCCACCACACCTGTCCCTAACCCTGCCCTTAAACTGACCCATCCCACCACACCTGTCCCTAACCCTACCTTAAACTGACCCATCCCACCACACCTGTCCCTAACCCTACCCTTAAACTGACCCATCCCACCACACCTGTCCCTACCCTAACCTTAAACTTACCCATCCCACCACACCTGTCCCTAACCCTAACCTTAAACTGACCCATCCCACCACACCTGTCCCTAACCCTACCCTTAAACTGACCCATCCCACCACACCTGTCCCTAACCCTACCCTTAAACTGACCCATCCCACCACACCTGTCCCTAACCCTACCCTTAAACTGACCCATCCCACCACACCTGTCCCTAACCCTACCCTTAAACCCATCCCACCACACCTGTCCCTAACCCTCCCTTAAACCTACCCATACCACCACACCTGTCCCTAACCCTACCCTTAAACTTACCCATCCCACCACACCTGTCCCTAACCCTACCCTTAAACCTACCCATACCACCACACCTGTCCCTAACCCTACCCTTAAACTTACCCATCCCACCACACCTGTCCCTAACCCTACCCTTAAACTTACCCATCCCACCACACCTGTCCCTAACCCTACCCTTAAACTGACCCACACCACCACACCTGTCCCTAACCCTACCCTTAAACTTACCCATCCCACCACACCTGTCCCTAACCCTACCCGTATCCCACCTCAATATCAGCAAAGGTGTTTTGCAACACAATATGAACACAGGAAGTACATTGTACTTATTTTTTTATGTTAGTACATAGTAGTTAAGGCCACCTAATATAAAGTGGGGCCATTCAATTCAGCAGCCAATTGTTCAACAGTCTCATTTCAAAGTGTGTCTTCACAAAACAATACAGACAGTTGTTGATTCTGATGCTTATTTGATCTCTAGCAAAAAGGGTTATTTTAGGTTAGGGTTAGTTGTTTGTGTTAGTTAGGATATTTTAGGTTAGTTGTTTAGGTATGGTTTATGGATGAAGCTGAAGCTGCTTAACATGAACTGAAGTTTGGAAGCTAAAATGTCTGCAGAATATTTATTTTCTTTATAGTGAGAATAAAACTTGCAGATTTTAATTTTGAGGAAGGCCACAGGTGTGTAAATCAAGCACTAGGCATGCAGACGCTTCTACACACATTTGTGAGAGAATGGCTCGCTCTCAGGAGCTCAGTGAACTCAAGCGTGGGACCGGGATAGGTTGCCACCTGTGCAATAAGGCCATTCCTGACATTTCCTCACTACTAAATATTCCACGCTCAACTGTTAGTGGGATTATAACAAAGAGGAAGCCATTGGGAACAACAGCAACTCAGCCACGAAATGATAGGCCTTGTGGAAAGCCTTCCCAGAAGAGCTGAAGCTGTTAGAGCTGCAAAGGGTGGCCGACTCGATTTTAAACCCTACGGATGAGGAATGGGATGGCATTAAAGCTCATGTGCATGGAAAGGCAGGCGTCACAACACTTTTGGCAATAGTGTATATGTATAGAGAGAGAGTTAGGTCCTCTCCAGAACCATGAACCAGAAGCCCTGCATGTCGAGTTCTGTAAGAGTATCCTGAGAGTACAGAGGAACAACTCATGCCAATGCAGAATTAGGCCAATATCCTCTACTGATGCACATTGAGAAACCAGACATCAAATTTTGGAAACTTCTAAAACTGAGTGACCCCCACCTCTAACCATTTTAAAGCCCTTAAAAACCATGAAGTGAACACTGAGAAGAGTCCCCTGATTCAGCTGATCCTGAAGCTGCACACACAAACTAACACGACTAACAGCAGCCAGCCTCAGGACACACTCACACACACAATCCGGCCCAACCACATGATCAAAGCACAAAGAGAAAATTACCTGACCTATTGGAATGAAACAACTCAAACTGAGCGATCACACACTGACTGAAGAGACGGCCAGATACAGACAGAAGAGAGAGAGAGAGAGAGAGAGAGAGAGAGAGAGAGAGAGAGAGAGAGAGAGAGAGAGAGAGAGAGAGAGAGAGAGAGAGAGAGAGAGAGAGAGAGAGAGAGAGAGAGAGAGAGAGAGAGAGAGAGAGAGAGAGAGAGAGAGAGAGAGAGAGTGAGAGAGAGAGAGAGAGAGAGAGAGAGAGAGAGAGACCCCTCTGCCCGTCCTGCACCGCTGGAGAAGTGGAGACAGAGAGAAGTCACTTTTTACAATAAAACACAACTTCAGTATTTATTAGGTAAAAAAAGAGATTGAGTCTTAACTAGCAGCAAAATACATTAATGCCTGTCACAAAAAGAGGGAAGAGTCGACTAATCAGCGATGCACTCACACACTCTCACACACACACACACACACACACACACACACACACACACACACACACACATTTGTTTTTGTGAATTGTGGGGAAATTCCATAGGCGTAATGCATTTTATACTGTACAAACCGTATTTTCTATCCCCCTAAACTGCCCCTAAACCTACCCATCACACACACACACACACACACACACACACACACACACACACACACACACACACACACACACTCACACACACACTGCCTAAACCTGCCCATCACACACACACACACACACACACACACACACACACTCACACTGCCCCTAAACCTACCCATCACACACACACACACACACACACACACACACACTGCCCCTAAACCTACCCACACACACACACACACACACACACACACACACACACACACACACTGCCTAAACCTACCCATCACACACACACACACACACACACACACACACACACACACACACACACACTGCCTAAACCTACCACACACACACACACACTAACCCTGCCCCTAAACCTACCCATCACACACACACACACACACACACACACACTAAACCTACCATCACACACACACACACACACACTAACCCTGCCTAAACCTACCATCACACACACACACACACACACATTGCACCTGCCCTTAAACCTACCCATCACACACACACACACACACACACACACACACTGCCCCTAAACCTACCCATCACACACACACACACACACACACACACACACACACACACACACACTGCCTAACACACACACACACACACACACACACACACACACACACACACACACACACACACACACACACTGCCCCTGCCTAAACCTACCCATCACACACACACACACACACACACACACACACACACACACACACAATGCCCCTGCCCCTACCCATCACACACACACACTGCCCCTAACCTACCCATCACACACACACACACACACACACACACACACACACACACACACACACACACTGCTGCCCCTAAACCTACCCATCACACACACACACACACACACACACACACACACACACCCTACACACACACACACACGTTTGTTTTTGTGAAATGTGAGGACATTCCATAGACATAATGCATTTTATACTGTACAAACCGTATTTTCTATCCCCCTACACTGCCCCTAAACCTACCCATCAAACACACACACACACACACACACACTGCCCCCCCTACCCATCACACACACACACACACACACACACACACACTGCCCCTGCCCTAAACCTACCCATCACACACACACACACACACACACTGCCCCTGCCCTAAACCTACCCATCACACACACACACACACACACTCACACACACACACACACACACACACACACACACATACACACACACACTCACTCACACACTCACACACTCACACACACATACACTCATACACGTCTGGTTCACTATCTTTGTTACACAAACCCTAACTCCTAAACCTACGCATCACACACACACACACACAGTTTGATTGTTCTATTTACCCTTTTATTTATTTATTTTTATATTTTTTATATGTACATGTATGTTTTATATACATCTGTTCTAGATTCACTGTAAACATTAGTACATTGACATTAATATATTGTAACAATTATCATGCCAATAAAGCACACTTTAAATTAATAGAGAGAGAGAGAGAGATGTGTAAACGCATTGGGATTTACACTAATATATTGGAGCTAGAGTAAATGTATTGTGTGCTATTGTGTGTTTGTATAATTGTGTGTTGTTGTGTGTTTGTATAAGTGTGTGTTGTTGTGTGTTTGTTTAAGCGTGTGCTGTTGTGTGTTTGTTTAAGTGTGTCCTGTTGTATGTTTGATGGTTGTTGAAGCGTGTGCTGTTGTGTGTTTGATGGTTGTTGAAGCGTGTGCTGTTGTGTGTTTGATGGTTGTTGAAGCGTGTGCTGTTGTGTGTTTGAGCGTGTGCTGTTGTGTGTTTGATGGTTGTTGAAGCGTGTGCTGTTGTGTGTTTGATGGTTGTTGAAGCGTGTGCTGTTGTGTGTTTGATGGTTGTTGAAGAGTGTGCTGTTGTGTGTTTGATGGCTGTTGAAGCATGTGCTGTTGTGTGTTTGATAATTGTTGGCGTGTGCTGTTGTATGTTTGATAATTGTTTAAGCGTGTGCTGTTGTGTGTTGATGATTGTTTAAGTGTGTGCTGTTGTGTGTTTGATAATTGTTGAAGCGTGTGCTGTTGTGTGTTTGATGGTTGTTTAAGCTTGTGCTGTTGTGTGTTTGATGGTTGTATAAGTGTGTGCTGTTGTGTGTTTGATGATTGTTTAAGCGTGTGCTGTTGTGTGTTTGATGGTTGTTGAAGAGTGTGCTGTTGTGTGTTTGATGGTTGTTGAAGAGTGTGCTGTTGTGTGTTTGATGGTTGTTTAAGCGTGTGCTGTTGTGTGTTTGATGGTTGTTGAAGCGTGTGCTGTTGTGTGTTTGATGGTTGTTGAAGAGTGTGTTGTTGTGTGTTTGATGGTTGTTTAAGCGTGTGCTGTTGTGTTTGATGGTTGTTGAAGAGTGTGCTGTTGTGTGTTTGATGGCTGTTGAAGAGTGTGTTGTTGTGTGTTTGATGGTTGTTTAAGCGTGTGCTGTTGTGTGTTTGATGGTTGTTGAAGAGTGTGCTGTTGTGTGTTTGATGGCTGTTGAAGCATGTGCTGTTGTGTGTTTGATGATTGTTTGCGTGTGCTGTTGTGTGTTTGATGGTTGTTGAAGCGTGTGTTGTTGTGTGTTTGATGGTTGTTTAAGCGTGTGCTGTTGTGTGTTTGATGGTTGTTGAAGAGTGTGCTGTTGTGTGTTTGATGGCTGTTGAAGCATGTGCTGTTGTGTGTTTGATGATTGTTTAAGCGTGTGCTGTTGTGTGTTTGATGGTTGTTGAAGAGTGTGTTGTTGTGTGTTTGATGGTTGTTTAAGCGTGTGCTGTTGTGTTTGATGGTTGTTGAAGAGTGTGCTGTTGTGTGTTTGATGGCTGTTGAAGAGTGTGTTGTTGTGTGTTTGATGGTTGTTTAAGCGTGTGCTGTTGTGTGTTTGATGGTTGTTGAAGAGTGTGCTGTTGTGTGTTTGATGGCTGTTGAAGCATGTGCTGTTGTGTGTTTGATGATTGTTTAAGCGTGTGCTGTTGTGTGTTTGATGGTTGTTGAAGAGTGTGTTGTTGTGTGTTTGATGGTTGTTTAAGCGTGTGCTGTTGTGTGTTTGATGGTTGTTGAAGAGTGTGCTGTTGTGTGTTTGATGGCTGTTGAAGCATGTGCTGTTGTGTGTTTGATGATTGTTTAAGCGTGTGCTGTTGTGTGTTTGATGGTTGTTGAAGCGTGTGCTGTTGTGTGTTTGATGGTTGTTTAAGCGTGTGTTGTTGTGTGTTTGATGGTTGTTTAAGCGTGTGCTGTTGTGTTTGATGGTTGTTGAAGCGTGTGCTGTTGTGTGTTTGATGGTTGTTGAAGAGTGTGCTGTTGTGTGTTTGATGGTTGTTTAAGTGTGTGCTGTTGTGTGTTTGATGGTTGTTTAAGCTTGTGCTGTTGTGTGTTTGATGGTTGTTGAAGCGTGTGCTGTTGTGTGTTTGATGGTTGTTTAAGTGTGTGCTGTTGTGTGTTTGATGGTTGTTTAAGCTTGTGCTGTTGTGTGTTTGATGGTTGTATAAGTGTGTGCTGTTGTGTGTTTGATGGTTGTTTAAGTGTGTGCTGTTGTGTGTTTGATGGTTGTTTAAGTGTGTGCTGTTGTAAGCGTGTGCTGTTGTGAGTTTGATGATTGTTTAAGCGTGTGTTGTTGTGTGTTTGATTGTTGTTGAAAGCGTGTGCTGTTGTGTGTTTGATGGTTGTTTAAGCGTGTGCTGTTGTGTGTTTGGTTGTTGTTTAAGCGTGTGCTGTTGTGTGTTTGATGATTGTTTAAGCGTGTGCTGTTGTAAGCGTGTGCTGTTGTGAGTTTGATGATTGTTTAAGCGTGTGCTGTTGTGTGTTTGATGGTTGTTGAAGCGTGTGTTGTTGTGTGTTTGATTGTTGTTGAAAGCGTGTGCTGTTGTGTGTTTGATGGTTGTTTAAGCGTGTGCTGTTGTGTGTTTGGTTGTTGTTTAAGCGTGTGCTGTTGTGTGTTTGATGATTGTTTAAGCGTGTGCTGTTGTGTGTTTGATGGTTGTTGAAGCGTGTGCTGTTGTGTGTTTGATGGTTGTTTAAGCGTGTGCTGTTGTGTGTTTGATGGTTGTTAGCGTGTGCTGTTGTGTGTTTGATGGTTGTTTAAGCGTGTGCTGTTGTGTGTTTGATGGTTGTTTAAGCGTGTGCTGTTGTGAGTTTGATGATTGTTTAAGCGTGTGCTGTTGTGTGTTTGATGGTTGTTGAAGAGTGTGCTGTTGTGTGTTTGATGGTTGTTTAAGTGTGTGCTGTTGTGTGTTTGATGGTTGTTTAAGCTTGTGCTGTTGTGTGTTTGATGGTTGTTGAAGAGTGTGCTGTTGTGTGTTTGATGGTTGTTTAAGTGTGTGCTGTTGTGTGTTTGATGGTTGTTTAAGCTTGTGTTGTTGTGTGTTTGATGGTTGTATAAGTGTGTGCTGTTGTGTGTTTGATGGTTGTTGAAGCGTGTGCTGTTGTGTGTTTGATGGTTGTTTAAGCGTGTGCTGTTGTGTGTTTGATGGTTGTTGAAGCGTGTGTTTGATGGTTGTTGAAGCGTGTGCTGTTGTGTGTTTGATGGTTGTTGAAGAGTGTGCTGTTGTGTGTTTGATGGTTGTTGAAGCATGTGCTGTTGTGTGTTTGATGATTGTTTAAGCGTGTGCTGTTGTGTGTTTGATGGTTGTTGAAGAGTGTGCTGTTGTGTGTTTGATGGTTGTTTAAGCGTGTGTTGTTGTGTGTTTGATGGTTGTATAAGCGTGTGCTGTTGTGTGTTTGATGGTTGTTGAAGCGTGTGCTGTTGTGTGTTTGATAGTTGTTTAAGCGTGTGCTGTTGTGTGTTGGATGGTTGTTGAAGCGTGTGCTGTTGTGTGTTTGATGGTTGTTGAAGCGTGTGCTGTTGTGTGTTTGATGGTTGTTGAAGAGTGTGCTGTTGTGTGTTTGATGGTTGTTGAAGCATGTGCTGTTGTGTGTTTGATGATTGTTTAAGCGTGTGCTGTTGTGTGTTTGATGGTTGTTGAAGAGTGTGCTGTTGTGTGTTTGATGGTTGTTTAAGCGTGTGCTGTTGTGTTTGATGGTTGTTGAAGCGTGTGCTGTTGTGTGTTTGATGGTTGTTGAAGAGTGTGCTGTTGTGTGTTTGGTGGTTGTTTAAGTGTGTGCTGTTGTGTGTTTGATGGTTGTTTGCTTGTGCTGTTGTGTGTTTGATGGTTGTTGCGTGTGCTGTTGTGTGTTTGATGGTTGTTTAAGTGTGTGCTGTTGTGTGTTTGGTTGTTGTTTAAGCGTGTGCTGTTGTGTGTTTGATGATTGTTTAAGCGTGTGCTGTTGTGTGTTTGATGGTTGTTGAAGCGTGTGCTGTTGTGTGTTTGATGGTTGTTGAAGCGTGTGCTGTTGTGTGTTTGATGGTTGTTGAAGCGTGTGCTGTTGTGTGTTTGATGGTTGTTGAAGCGTGTGCTGTTGTGTGTTTGATGGTTGTTGAAGCGTGTGCTGTTGTGTGTTTGATGGTTGTTGAAGAGTGTGCTGTTGTGTGTTTGATGGCTGTTGAAGCATGTGCTGTTGTGTGTTTGATGATTGTTTAAGCGTGTGCTGTTGTGTGTTTGATGGTTGAAGAGTGTGCTGTTGTGTGTTTGATGGTTGTTGAAGAGTGTGCTGTTGTGTGTTTGATGGTTGTTTAAGCGTGTGCTGTTGTGTGTTTGATGGTTGTTGAAGCGTGTGCTGTTGTGTGTTTGATGGTTGTTGAAGAGTGTGCTGTTGTGTGTTTGATGGTTGTTTAAGCGTGTGCTGTTGTGTGTTTGATGGTTGTTGAAGCGTGTGCTGTTGTGTGTTTGATGGTTGTTGAAGCGTGTGCTGTTGTGTGTTTGATGGTTGTTTAAGCGTGTGTTGTTGTGTGTTTGATGGTTGTATAAGCGTGTGCTGTTGTGTGTTTGATGGTTGTTGAAGCGTGTGCTGTTGTGTGTTTGATGGTTGTTTAAGCGTGTGCTGTTGTGTGTTTGATGGTTGTTGAGCGTGTGCTGTTGTGTGTTTGATGGTTGTTGGCGTGTGCTGTTGTGTGTTTGATGGTTGTTGAAGAGTGTGCTGTTGTGTGTTTGATGGTTGTTGAAGCATGTGCTGTTGTGTGTTTGATGATTGTTTAAGCGTGTGCTGTTGTGTGTTTGATGGTTGTTGAAGAGTGTGCTGTTGTGTGTTTGATGGTTGTTTAAGCGTGTGCTGTTGTGTTTGATGGTTGTTGAAGCGTGTGCTGTTGTGTGTTTGATGGTTGTTGAAGAGTGTGCTGTTGTGTGTTTGATGGTTGTTTAAGTGTGTGCTGTTGTGTGTTTGATGGTTGTTTAAGCTTGTGCTGTTGTGTGTTTGATGGTTGTTGAAGCGTGTGCTGTTGTGTGTTTGATGGTTGTTTAAGTGTGTGCTGTTGTGTGTTTGATGGTTGTTTAAGCTTGTGCTGTTGTGTGTTTGATGGTTGTATAAGTGTGTGCTGTTGTGTGTTTGATGGTTGTTTAAGTGTGTGCTGTTGTGTGTTTGATGGTTGTTTAAGTGTGTGCTGTTGTAAGCGTGTGCTGTTGTGTGTTTGATTGTTGTTGAAAGCGTGTGCTGTTGTGTGTTTGATGGTTGTTTAAGCGTGTGCTGTTGTGTGTTTGATGGTTGTTGAAGCGTGTGTTGTGTGTTTGATGGTTGTTGAAGCGTGTGCTGTTGTGTGTTTGGTTGTTGTTTAAGCGTTTGCTGTTGTGTGTTTGATGGTTGTTTAAGTGTGTGCTGTTGTGTGTTTGATGGTTGTTTAAGCGTGTGCTGTTGTGTGTTTGATGGTTGTTGGAGTGTGTGCTGTTGTGTGTTTGTATAAGTGTGTGTTGTTGTGTGTTTGTTTAAGCGTGTGCTGTTGTGTGTTTAAGTGTGTCCTGTTGTATGTTTGATGGTTGTTGAAGCGTGTGCTGTTGTGTGTTTGATGGTTGTTTAAGCGTGTGCTGTTGTGTGTTTGATGGTTGTTGAAGCGTGTGTTGTTGTGTGTTTGATGGTTGTTGAAGCGTGTGTTGTTGTGTGTTTGATGGTTGTTTAAGCGTGTGCTGTTGTGTGTTTGATGGTTGGTTAAGCGTGTGCTGTTGTGTGTTTGATGGTTGTTGAAGCGTGTGCTGTTGTGTGTTTGATGGTTGTTGAAGCGTGTGTTGTTGTGTGTTTGATGGTTGTTTGCGTGTGCTGTTGTGTGTTTGATGGTTGTTGAGCGTGTGCTGTTGTGTGTTTGATGGTTGTTGAAGCGTGTGCTGTTGTGTGTTTGATGGTTGTTTAAGCGTGTGCTGTTGTGTGTTTGATGGTTGTTTAAGCGTGTGTTGTTGTGTGTTTGATGGTTGTTTGCGTGTGCTGTTGTGTGTTTGATGGTTGTTGAAGCGTGTGCTGTTGTGTGTTTGATGGTTGTTGAAGCGTGTGCTGTTGTGTGTTTGATGATTGTTTAAGCGTGTGCTGTTGTGTGTTTGATGGTTGTTGAAGCGTGTGCTGTTGTGTGTTTGATGGTTGTTGAGCGTGTGTTGTTGTGTGTTTGATGGTTGTTTAGCGTGTGCTGTTGTGTGTTTGATGGTTGTTTAGCGTGTGCTGTTGTGTGTTTGATGGTTGTTGAAGCGTGTGCTGTTGTGTGTTTGATGGTTGTTGAAGCGTGTGTTGTTGTGTGTTTGATGGTTGTTTAAGCGTGTGCTGTTGTGTGTTTGATGGTTGTTGAAGCGTGTGCTGTTGTGTGTTTGATGGTTGTTGAAGCGTGTGCTGTTGTGTGTTTGATGGTTGTTTAGCGTGTGCTGTTGTGTGTTTGATGGTTGTTGGGCGTGTGCTGTTGTGTGTTTGATGGTTGTTGAAGCGTGTGTTGTTGTGTGTTTGATGGTTTTTAGCGTGTGCTGTTGTGTGTTTGATGGTTGTTGAAGCGTGTGCTGTTGTGTGTTTGATGGTTGTTGTGTGTTGTTGTGTGTTTGATGGTTGTTTAAGCGTGTGCTGTTGTGTGTTTGATGGTTGTTTAAGCGTGTGCTGTTGTGTGTTTGATGGTTGTTTGCGTGTGCTGTTGTGTGTTTGATGGTTGTTTAAGCGTGTGCTGTTGTGTGTTTGATGGTTGTTGAAGCGTGTGCTGTTGTGTGTTTGATGGTTGTTTAAGCGTGTGCTGTTGTGTGTTTGATGGTTGTTGAAGCGTGTGCTGTTGTGTGTTTGATGGTTGTTTAAGCGTGTGCTGTTGTGTGTTTGATGGTTGTTGAAGGCGTGTGCTGTTGTGTGTTTGATGGTTGTTGAAGCGTGTGCTGTTGTGTGTTTGATGGTTGTTGAAGCGTGTGCTGTTGTGTGTTTGATGGTTGTTTAAGCGTGTGCTGTTGTGTGTTTGATGGTTGTTGAAGCGTGTGCTGTTGTGTGTTTGATGGTTGTTGAAGAGTGTGTTGTTGTGTGTTTGATGGTTGTTGAAGCGTGTGCTGTTGTGTGTTTGATGGTTGTTTAAGCGTGTGTTGTTCGGCTTTTAAAGCATTAGATTGTGATTGTTAGTTCTTCCTGCACAGTTCGGACGCATGACTGAGGCGAATGAGCGCAGCTGCTCTTATTTCTCAAACTTCTGCGGTATTAAAACATTCCTGCGGGGATTTCAGAGGCTTTAAATCTCACACGCGCTTTCCCAGGCACAGAAACACACATATAAAGCCCCGCATTGTAAGGCAGCAGCAGAGAAACCGCAGAAATGGCTTCATACACGTTACCGGAGGGATTCAGTGATTTTGACATGTTCGCCTTCGGATCGGCGCTGCTGGTCGGCGGTGAGTGACGCTGATCAATCAATGGATCCATTCCTCCGGGCTGGACAGTCCTTCAGCGATGGATGTATTGATAATCAGAACTGCATAGTGCGGTTCAGGATTGCCATTGTGTTTGTTTGATAGATCAGTTAAGTCTGATTTATCGATTAATGAGGGGATCAATAGACTAGTTCTCTGCTAATTTATTGTATGTTTATAGAGTTCGCAAAAGTATTGATTACTTATTTTAAAAAGAAAAGTTAACTCTGTAAATAAACTTAGTATTGCAGTGTCTCAGCCCCTGAGCTGTTGATGACGTCACTGCTTTACAGATGAAATGAGCTCCTTTAATAACTGATGATCTTTACAGCAGAACTGAAGCCACACTGGACCGACTTCAGAGGACCAACAGCCCAAATGCTTTATTTCCCTGTTTATCTCTGTAAAGCTGCTTGTACGATCTGTATTGTATGAAGCGCTACAGAAATAAAGACTTGATCTGATGTGCTGATTACCGGAACTTCTTTGTTAGTGTGGACTCTTCTTACAGCATCATATATTATTTTGTTCTGTGTATTGCTGTGCACAGCTTTATGAATTCCAATCAATCAATCAATCAATCAACTTTATTTATATAGCGCTTTTACAATGACGATTGTTTCAAAGCAGCTTCACAGTGTTAAACAGGACAACATTGCAACAAAATTTGATTTGGCTAGTTTAATTTTGGATAGTTTATAGAATTATATATGACCAAATTAATAAATTCTATTTGTATATTTAGTTGAGTAACTTGGATCATAATATATGTTGGATCATAATATATGATCATAATAATTCCATACAGTCTGAATATCGTAATATTTTCTTTTAGGCCTTCTCGGCTTCTTCCTTAATTTTATCTCAGCCATGGCGTTCCTCCGAGTGCGAGAGATGCAGACGCCCAATAACTTCTTCATCTTTAACCTGGCAGTGGCTGACCTGAGCCTCAATGCCAACGGGCTGGTGGCCGCTTACGCCAGTTACATGAGGTAAGACTGACCAGCTGGAGGAGCTGACCACTCACAGATCTCAGGATATGCAAATCAGAAATGTCAAATGAATCTCTCTTGCTATATATATTTTCTCTGACCTCTGAAAGATACTGGCCGTTCGGGTCAGAAGGCTGTCAGATTCACGCTTTTCAGGGAATGGTGTCGATCCTGGCCGGCATCAGTTTCCTGGGTGCGATCGCTTGGGACAGATATCATCAGTACTGCACCAGTGAGTAGAAACAGAACATCTTCCACCCATACTGAACTGTCCCTTCACACAGCAGGAATGAATGGTGCCTTCATTTCCTTAAGCCTTGCATTCAGTGCTTCTAATGGTTTAGTGTGTTCAGTGCCCAGCTGTTAATCGCTGAGTTAGTGGAGTTTGTTTCCAGAGCAGAAGATGTTTTGGAGCACATCCGCGACCATGAGCGCCCTCATCTGGATTCTGGCTGTGTTCTGGGCGGCTCTGCCGCTGCCTGCCATTGGCTGGGGAGTGTTTGACTTTGAGCCAATGAGAACCTGCTGCACACTCGACTACACTCTCGGAGACAGGTATCACCTCACACACCTGACTCCATCACCTCACACACCTGACTCCATCACCTCACACACCTGACTCCATCACCTCACACCTGACTCCATCACCTCACACACCTGACTCCATCACCTCACACCTGACTCCATCACCTCACACCTGACTCCATCACCTCACACCTGACTCCATCACCTCACACCTGACTCCATCACCTCACACACCTGACTCCATCACCTCACACCTGACTCCATCACCTCACACACCTGACTCCATCACCTCACACCTGACTCCATCACCTCACACCTGACTCCATCACCTCACACCTGACTCCATCACCTCACACACCTGACTCCATCACCTCACACCTGACTCCATCACCTCACACCTGACTCCATCACCTCACACCTGACTCCATCACCTCACACCTGACTCCATCACCTCACACACCTGACTCCATCACCTCACACACCTGACTCCATCACCTCACACCTGACTCCATCACCTCACACACTGACTCCATCACCTCACTCACCTGACTCCATCACCTCACACCTGACTCCATCACCTCACACACCTGACTCCATCACCTCACACACCTGACTCCATCACCTCACACCTGACTCCATCACCTCACACCTGACTCCATCACCTCTCACACCTGACTCCATCACCTCACACCTGACTCCATCACCTCACACACCTGACTCCATCACCTCACACACCTGACTCCATCACCTCACACACCTGACTCCATCACCTCACACACCTGACTCCATCACCTCACACCTGACTCCATCACCTCACTCACCTGACTCCATCACCTCACACCTGACTCCATCACCTCACACCTGACTCCATCACCTCTCACACCTGACTCCATCACCTCACACACTGACTCCATCACCTCACACACCTGACTCCATCACCTCACACCTGACTCCATCACCTCACACCTGACTCCATCACCTCACACACCTGACTCCATCACCTCACACCTGACTCCATCACCTCACACCTGACTCCATCACCTCACACCTGACTCCATCACCTCACACACCTGACTCCATCACCTCACACACCTGACTCCATCACCTCACACACTGACTCCATCACCTCACACACCTGACTCCATCACCTCACACACCTGACTCCATCACCTCACACACCTGACTCCATCACCTCACACACCTGACTCCATCACCTCACACCTGACTCCATCACCTCACACCTGACTCCATCACCTCACACACCTGACTCCATCACCTCACACACACTGACTCCATCACCTCACACACTCCATCACCTCACACACCTGACTCCATCACCTCACACCTGACTCCATCACCTCACACCTGACTCCATCACCTCACACACCTGACTCCATCACCTCACACACCTGACTCCATCACCTCACACCTGACTCCATCACCTCACACACCTGACTCCATCACCTCACACCTGACTCCATCACCTCACACACCTGACTCCATCACCTCACACACCTGACTCCATCACCTCACACACCTGACTCCATCACCTCACACCTCACTCCATCACCTCACACCTGACTCCATCACCTCACACACCTGACTCCATCACCTCACACCTGACTCCATCACCTCACACACCTGACTCCATCACCTCACACCTGACTCCATCACCTCACACCTGACTCCATCACCTCACACACCTGACTCCATCACCTCACACACCTGACTCCATCACCTCACACACCTGACTCCATCACCTCACACACCTGACTCCATCACCTCACACCTGACTCCATCACCTCACACACCTGACTCCATCGCCTCACACACCTGACTCCATCACCTCACACCTGACTCCATCACCTCACACACCTGACTCCATCACCTCACACACCTGACTCCATCACCTCACACACCTGACTCCATCACCTCACACTGACTCTATCACCTCACACCTGACTCTATCACCTCACACCTGACTCCATCACCTCACACACCTGACTCCATCACCTCACACACACTCCATCACCTCACACACCTGACTCCATCACCTCACACCTGACTCCATCACCTCACACCTGACTCCATCACCTCACACACCTGACTCCATCACCTCACACACCTGACTCCATCACCTCACACACCTCCATCACCTCACACCTGACTCCATCACCTCACACACCTGACTCCATCACCTCACACCTGACTCCATCACCTCACACCTGACTCCATCACCTCACACACCTGACTCCATCACCTCACACACCTGACTCCATCACCTCACACCTGACTCCATCACCTCACACCTGACTCCATCACCTCACACACCTGACTCCATCACCTCACACCTGACTCCATCACCTCACACACCTCACTCCATCACCTCACACCTGACTCCATCACCTCACACACCTGACTCCATCACCTCACACCTGACTCCATCACCTCACACACACCTGACTCCATCACCTCACACCTGACTCCATCACCTCACACACCTGACTCCATCACCTCACACACCTGACTCCATCACCTCACACACCTGACTCCATCACCTCACACCTGACTCCATCACCTCACACACCTGACTCCATCACCTCACACACCTGACTCCATCACCTCACACCTGACTCCATCACCTCACACACCTGACTCCATCACCTCACACACCTGACTCCATCACCTCACACCTGACTCCATCACCTCACACCTGACTCCATCACCTCACACACCTGACTCCATCACCTCACACACCTGACTCCATCACCTCACACCTGACTCCATCACCTCACACCTGACTCCATCACCTCACGCACCTGACTCAATCACCTCACACCTGACTCCATCACCTCACACCTGACTCCATCACCTCACACACCTGACTCCATCACCTCACACCTGACTCCATCACCTCACACCTGACTCCATCACCTCACACCTGACTCCATCACCTCACACCTGACTCCATCACCTCACACACCTGACTCCATCACCTCACACACCTGACTCCATCACCTCACACACCTGACTCCATCACCTCACACACCTGACTCCATCACCTCACACACCTGACTCCATCACCTCACACACCTGACTCCATCACCTCACACACCTGACTCCATCACCTCACACCTGACTCCATCACCTCACACCTGACTCCATCACCTCACACCTGACTCCATCACCTCACACACCTGACTCCATCACCTCACACACACAGCTCCATCACCTCACACACCTGACTCCATCACCTCACACACTGACTCCATCACCTCACACACCTGACTCCATCACCTCACACACCTGACTCCATCACCTCACACACCTGACTCCATCACCTCACACACCTGACTCCATCACCTCACACCTGACTCCATCACCTCACACACCTGACTCCATCACCTCACACACCTGACTCCATCACCTCACACCTGACTCCATCACCTCACACACCTGACTCCATCACCTCACACCTGACTCCATCACCTCACGCACCTGACTCCATCACCTCACGCACCTGACTCCATCACCTCACGCACCTGACTCCATCACCTCACACCTGACTCCATCACCTCACACCTGACTCCATCACCTCACACCTGACTCCATCACCTCACACACCTGACTCCATCACCTCACGCACCTGACTCCATCACCTCACGCACCTGACTCCATCACCTCACACCTGACTCCATCACCTCACACCTGACTCCTTTACCTCACACACCTGACTCCATCACCTCACGCACTGACTCCATCACCTCACACCTGACTCCATCACCTCACACCTGACTCCATCACCTCACACCTGACTCCTTTACCTCACACACCTGACTCCATCACCTCACACCTGACTCCATCACCTCACACCTGACTCCATCACCTCACACCTGACTCCATCATCTCACACCTGACTCCATCACCTCACACCTGACTCCATCACCTCACACACCTGACTCCATCACCTCACACACTGACTCCATCACCTCACACACCTGACTCCATCACCTCACACACCTGACTCCATCACCTCACACCTGACTCCATCACCTCACACACACTGACTCCATCACCTCACACCTGACTCCATCACCTCACACCTGACTCCATCACCTCACGCACCTGACTCCATCACCTCACGCACCTGACTCCATCACCTCACGCACCTGACTCCATCACCTCACACCTGACTCCATCACCTCACACACCTGACTCCATCACCTCACACACCTGACTCCATCACCTCACACCTGACTCCATCACCTCACACACCTGACTCCATCACCTCACACACCTGACTCCATCACCTCACACACCTGACTCCATCACCTCACACCTGACTCCATCACCTCACGCACCTGACTCCATCACCTCAAACCTGACTCCTTTACCTCAAACCTGACTCCTTTACCTCAAACCTGACTCCTTTACCTCACACACCTGACTCCATCACCTCACGCACCTGACTCCATCACCTCACGCACCTGACTCCATCACCTCACACCTGACTCCATCACCTCACACACCTGACTCCATCACCTCACACACCTGACTCCATCACCTCACACCTGACTCCATCACCTCACACCTGACTCCATCACCTCACACACCTGACTCCATCACCTCACACACCTGACTCCATCACCTTACAGAAACAACATTGAGAAAAATACTGCCTGGACATGACTACTGATGAGTTTGAATATCTGTGGTGATGTAAATGTGCATGCAAAAATAATGCACTGTTTCTTGTCTTCAGGAATTACATCAGCTACATGGTGACCATCACTGTGCTGTATTTAGCGTTCCCTGTTCTCATCTTGCAGTCCTCCTACAATGCCATCTATGCATACTTCAAAAAGACACATCACTTTAAGGTACTCGCACACTCTCTCCAAATGCTTTTATACAAATACAGTCATTCTAGTTTTAAAGGGACTAGCTTTAAACAGTTTTACAGTCTCTCTCACCCTTAGATCAGGCACAGGATCTAGTGCGATCGGTCTTTCAGCAGCTCTTTCTCTCTGTCCTGTAGTTTAACACAGGTTTACCGCTGAAGGCACTGCTGTTCTGCTGGGGTCCGTATGTTCTGATGTGCACATACGCCTGCTTCGAGAACGTCAGTCTCGTTTCACCCAAGCTCAGAATGGTAAGATAACCATAATCAAACACTGATAAATCTTCTCTTGATGTACATCAGCACATTAGTTCAGAATCTCAGTCGTCTAATCTTAAATCCTCCAGGTCCTCCCGGTGCTCGCAAAGACGTCTCCAATCTTCCACGCTGTCCTGTATGCGTACGGTAACGAATTCTACCGCGGAGGGATCTGGCAGTTCCTCACAGGACAGAAACCTGTGGACAAAAAGAAATAAGAGTGAAAGAGTCCGTCCATGTAATGCTGTTTATGTCAAATCAGTGCCTTATTAATCGAAGACTGACATTCAGTGCGAAGCCTTATTAAGTGTGAAAGATGACTTACAATTCCCACAATTCAATCAGGACTAATGTTTAGTGATTTCAGTGTTGTTGCTTTACTTTCTCTGTTGACTAATGAGTCCAGGATTCATGTGTGAATCTATGAAGAAAGAGGATTTTTCTAACTAAAACTTGAATCCAGTGAATGAACCTCTGATAACAAAAGGGTCTTTCTTTGTTAATCCACAGAATAAATGTGAGGCATAAGACGGTTGTCACAGTTTCTTTAGGGGCCCTTGAGGGGCCTGATGCTGAGTAACTCAGCTAGTATCACTGAAGAGTCATTTCCTTCTTCACTGGTTTCCTTCATAATAAGTCAGCTGACTCACGAAACGCTCTCATTCCTCTGCGTGTGTTAGTTTGGAGTCCCAATGGCTAAATTATGCAGGTGCTTTTATTGAAGTTCATTATTCCAGGTTGAGAGATCTCCATGGCTCTTTCGGTGAGTGCTCAGCTCTCTAAACAGTGGGCCAATAATCAACATGCACATGTAGGATTAACAGTTCTGGAGGCTTTTGTAATCTTCAGTAATTCCTCTGCACAAGGAGCTGCTCTCATATCAGTAGATTTGGGTTCCTGACGTGTGTTTGGAGCCCAAAGCGGATCAGGACAGCATTAATGCGTCCGGTCACGGGGCGACTCTCAGACCCGCTGACCCTACAGCTCTCGGGAATGATCCTGTTCCTCAGAAACACACTAGTGCAAGATACTCTAAAATCCACCCAGCCTTCATGTTTATGAAAACCATCTTATGTGTAAAAGTGCTGAGCTTCTCATCCGGATCCGAGCACGGATAGTGTGTTCCTCGGAGAACTGCAGGTGTTGGGAGATCTCAGCCGTTCTCAAGGAAAGCATTTGGCGGTGGTCTGTGGTCTGTTACTGCACTGATCAGGCTGCGTTTACAAGGCTTTCAGCTGCACACCATCTCAAGATCACTGCCGATTTATGAATTTCACACTGGAAGAGAGCCGTCCGTTTCCTGAATCACGGTCACACACTCGAGAAATGATCAAAGATCAAATGTTGTGACAGTTTATAAACGAGATGATGTATTTAACACGAGTCAAAGAACTGAACATTTGCTAAACAAGTATTACAAGAACCTTTTAACTTTTTTATGCAGCTAATTTGGGATAAAGTAAAGTTCCATGGGAATGCTTTTTCCTGATGCTTTTTTCTTGATATTTGCTCTTTAAGCTGTTCTAAAGATATTTAAAGGTTTTCAAAACAGTGGTTTTGTCAGCTCTGATTAAGCTCAAGCGGATTAAACAACACCTTGAGCTCTATTTGTGGAGGGACAACAGACACACACTAGTTCACACGGCTGTGGGTCACTCTCTATCTCTGACCCTGTAAGCAACACACACTCACACACACACACACTCACACACACTCTCTCTCACACACACACACACACACACACACACCTTCACTAAGCAGGGTTCTTATGTAACGGAAGTAAACCGGTTTGGCTCAAACTGGAATAGATGCTTCCCCAGGAGAGAGATACACATATTATTTCATTATCTAGTGTCAGGAATGGTGCAAGTAAATAAACATTCTCCAAAACTGTCATTAGTAAGAAT
>CM040920.1:35967980-35972980 GCA_023029165.1 Gobiocypris rarus | reverse complement strand
CTTAACCCTTTAATAAGTTCAGGTAGAACACTGAAACGGTACATGTGGCAAAAGCTGCCAACAACGCAAAATTGTTCACACTTGTTTCTAAAGATGTGATCAAATCAGTTGTATATTTGAGCCCAATTCAGAAAGGGTCAAAGATCGAGGATATCAGTGTAAGTGTTGGCTTTCAGGGCTGATGCTCACAGCTCAAGTGTGTAGCGTGCAGTTATTGTCCAATAGTGTTACTGTAACTGCACTTTACTGTAGTGTATGTAAATCAGGAGTGAAAATAACACAAGAGGAGGAATCATTGCAATTTTGCAATTGCACAATATTTTGTGTAATATGCTTTTCATTTAGAGTTGTCTGTTTTTTTGGGGGGGCTTACTTTATTTTTATGCTGAAAATCAGAAATTCAGAAGTGTATTACTTGCAGTTACAGTACGCAATATATTTGCTGTACTGAGTTGTGAATTATTTACTTTTATGGTAACACTTTACAATAAGGTTCATTAGTTAACATGAACTAATAATGAACTGCACTTATAAAGCATTTATTTATCTTTGTTAATGTTAATTTCAACATTTACTAATGCATTATTACTGTAAAATCTTGTTAGCATTAGTTAATGCACTGTGAACTAACATGAACAAACCATGAACAGCTGGATTACATTAACTAATGTTAACAAAGATGAACAAATACAGTAACACATGTACTGCTAATGGTTAGTTCATATTAACTAATGCATTAACTAATGTTAACTAATGCAACCTTATTGTAAAGTGTTACCACTTTTATTTATGGCAAAATTACTTTCTATATGCAATTTAAAAACGATTCCCTGTAACGTGCCCTGGACTCATGAACGCTGATGAGTGTTTATATATCGACTGGATGTGCTTGTGTTTTGAAAGCATTGTTTGATTTGCATTGTGTGTGTGTGTGTGTGTGTGTGTGTGTGTGTGTGTTTGATTTGCATTGTGTGTGTGTGCGTGTGTTTGATTTGCATTGTGTGTGTGTGTGTGTGCGTGTGTTTGATTTGCATTGTGTGTGCGTGTGTTTGATTTGCATTGTGTGTGTGTGTTTGATTGCATTGTGTGTGTGTGTGTGTGTGTGTTTGATTTGCATTGTGTGTATGTGTGTGTGTGTTTGATTTGCATTGTGTGTGCGTGTGTTTGTGTGTTTGATTGCATTGTGTGTGTGTGCGCGTGTGTTTGATTTGCATTGTGTGTGTGTGTGTGTGTTTGATTTGCATTGTGTGTGTGCGTGTGTTTGATTTGCATTGTGTGTGTGTGTGTGTTTGATTGCATTGTGTGTGTGTGTGTGTGTGTGTGTGTGTGTGTGTTTGATTTGCATTGTGTGTATGTGTGTGTGTGTTTGATTTGCATTGTGTGTGTGTGTGTTTGTGTGTTTGATTTGCATTGTGTGTGTGTGTGGGCATGTTTTTGTGAAATATCAGGACACAAATGTGTATAATAACATGGGTATGACACAGGTATTACAAAAAGAGGGTGAAATATGAGGACGTTCCCCATGTCCTCACTTTTCAAAATGCTTATAAATCACACAGGATGAGGTTTTTTTCACAGAAAGTAAACTGCGCAGTCTCCTGTGATGGGTAGTGTGTGTGTGTGTGTGTGTGTGTGTGTGATGGGTAGGTTTAGGGGCAGTGTAGGGGGATAGAAAATACGGTTTGTACAGTATAAAATGCATTACGCCTATGGAATGTCCCCACATTTCACAAAAACAAACGTGTGTGTGTGTATGTGTGTGTGTGTGTGTGTGTGTGTGTGTGTGTGTGTGTGTGTGTGTGTGTGTGTGATTTGCATTGTGTGTGTGTGTGTGTGTGTGTTTGATTTGCATTGTGTGTGTGTGTGTGTGTGTGTTTGATTTGCATTGTGTGTGTGTGTGTGTGTGTGTGTGTGTGTGTGTGTGTGTGTGTTTGATTTACATTGTGTGTGTGTGTGTGTGTGTGTGTGTGTGTGTGTGTGTGTGTGTGTGTGTGTGTGTGATTTGCATTGTGTGTGTGTGTTTGATTTGCATTGTGTGTGTGTGTGTGTGTGTGTGTGTGTGTGTGTTTGATTTGCATTGTGTGTGTGTGTGTGTGTGTGTGTGTGTGTGTGTGTGTGTGTGTGTTTGATTTGCATTGTGTGTGTGTGTGTTTGATTTGCATTGTGTGTGTGTGTGTGTGTGTGTGTGTGTGTGTGTGTGTGCGTGTGTGTGTGTTTGATTTGCATTGTGTGTGTGTGTGTGTGAGAGAGAGAGAGAGAGAGAGAGAGAGTTAGCAGATTATCATCACTCAATGGCTGGTTGTCTAAGTGGTGTCCGCAAAATAACATAGGGTTCATAGACAATTGGAAAAGTTTTTGGGGCAGACCCGACCTTTTGAAGATAGACGGAATTCATCCTACCCGGGCTGGTGCTGCTCTTCTATCTAGTAATTTGGCACATAGTCTTAGAGCTAAACCTTGACTCACTGGGGCCCAGGTCAGGAAGCAGA
Source organism: Gobiocypris rarus (assembly GCA_023029165.1). Classification (NCBI taxonomy): domain Eukaryota; kingdom Metazoa; phylum Chordata; class Actinopteri; order Cypriniformes; family Gobionidae; genus Gobiocypris; species Gobiocypris rarus. Next base: position 35,970,491 of record CM040920.1, on the reverse strand, counting down.
CAAACTGGCTAAACCAACCGTCTGCTAGCTGTCTCACGTCACCAGAGTCAGCTAAATCCCAGCACAAAGAGGCTTTCACCTAGATATTATCACATAGAGACTGTGTCTGTTCCCGAATCAGTAAATACAAAAACATCAAAACCATTCAAAAGTAAAATGTAATTGATGTCCAACAAATAAACAACAGATATAATACGGATGAACAATTGATAAATCTCGGGTTGCTGAATATTCGATCCCTTTCCCCAAAAACGCTTATTGTTAATGATTTGATTATAGATCATAACCTAGATGTGCTGTGTTTGACAGAAACCTGGCTAAAACCTGACGACTACATTACTTTAAATGAGTCCACCCCACAAGATTATTGTTATAAACACGAGCGCGTCTGAAAGGAAAAGGGGAGGTGTTGCTGTAATTTATAATGATAACTTCAGTATTACTCAGAAGTCTAGTTTCAAATATAATTCCTTTGAAGTTTTGGTGCTTTATGTAACATTGTGTAGTGTAAATGATAAATCCCGTTTGACATTTGTGTTGGCTACTGTATACAGGCCACCAGGGCACAATACAGACTTTATCAAAGAATTTGCTGGTTTTCTATCAGAGTTAGTACTGGCTGCAGATAAAGTACTAATTGTTGGTGATTTTAATATCCATGTTGACAATGAAAAGACGCATTGGGATTGGCATTTAAAGACATTATAAACTCTATTGGAGTTAGACAACACGTATCTGGACCCACTCATCGCCTTAATCATACTTTAGATCTAATACTGTCACATGGACTAAATGTTGATACCATTAAAATCCTGCAGCAGAGCGATGACATCTCAGATCATTACCTAATATCATGTATACTTAATATAGCTAAGGCTGCAAAGCCATCCTCGCTTCAAATATGGCAGGACTATAACCGCTGCGACTAAAGATTGCTTTATACATAATCTTCCTCATTAGTTCCATCTCCTCAGAATTACAGATAGCCAAGAGGAACTTGATGTTGCAACAGAAACTACTGACTCTCTCTTTACTAGCACTTTAGACATAGTTGCTCCTCGCGCTTAAAGAAGATTAAAGCAAATAATCCAACGTCGTGGTACAACGAGCACACTCGGGCCCTTAAAACAGCAGCCAGAAAAATGGAGCGCAGCTGGAAGAAAACAAAACTGGAGGTTTTTCAATTTGTGGAAAGAGAGCATGATTGCATACAGAAAGGCCATAAAAACTGCTAGATCTGCTTATTTCTCAACTCTTTTAGAAGAAAACAAACACAACCCTAGGTATTTATTCGATACAGTGGCTAAATTAACAAAGGATAAAGCTTCAACTTCTGACGTTTGTAAACAACACAGCAGTAATGACTTTATGAACTTCTTTACTAGTAAGATTGATAACATTAGGAATAAAATTATAACCATGCAGCCGTCTACTACAGTATCACATCAGACAGAACATTGTAGTCTCACTGAGGAAAAATTACACTCATTCACTGCTATAGGAGGAGAAGACACACACACACACACACACTCATTCACTGCTATAGGAGGAGAAGAATTGGCTAAACTTTTTAAATCATCTAAATCAACAACATGTATGCTTGACCCTATACCGACTAGGCTATTAAAAGAGATGCTTCCAGAGGTCATAGATCCTCTGCTTAATATTATTAATTCATCCTTGACATTAGGATATGTACCAAAAACTTTTAAGTTGGCTGTAATTAAACCACTTATTAAAAAAACGCGACTTGATCCTAAAGAATTAGTCAATTACAGACCAATCTCGAATCTACCGTTTCTATCAAAAATATTAGAAAAGGCAGTGTCTTCACAATTATGTTCCTTTTTAGAAAGAAATGGTATATGTGAGGATTTCCAGTCAGGATTTAGACCGTATCATAGTACTGAGACTGCTCTAATTAGAGTTACAAATGATTTACTCTTATCATCTGATGGTTGTATCTCTCTATTAGTGTTACTCGATCTTAGCGCTGCATTCGACACTATCGATCACAATATTCTTTTGAATAGACTCGAGGATTATGTAGGCATTAGTGGAACTGCATTGGCATGGTTTAAATCATACTTATCTGACCGTTATCAGTTTGTAGCAGTAAATGAAGAGATGTCACACCGATCACAAGTTCAGTATGGAGTACCGCAAGGCTCAGTGTTAGGACCGTTGCTCTTCACCCTGTACATGCTACCACTGGGAGATATCATTAGGAAGCATGGCGTTAGTTTTCATTGTTATGCTGATGATACTCAGCTCTATATTTCTTCACACCCTGACGAAACTTACCAATTCACAAGATTAACGGAATGCATAGCTGATATAAAACATTGGATGAATAGTAAATTCCTGCAACTTAATTCAGATAAAACTGAAGTTTTAATTATTGGACAGAAAAGCTCCACAAGTAGTGCCCTAGAATACTGTCTAACCCTCGATGGCTGCTCTGTCAAGTCCTCGTCGTCAGTGAGGAACCTGGGTGTGCTCTTTGATACC
>CM040920.1:35915480-35955480 GCA_023029165.1 Gobiocypris rarus | reverse complement strand
TCCGATCTTCTGCTTTTCCGATCTTCTGCCCTTTCACTCTTCTGCTCTTCCACTCTTCCGATCTTCTGCTCTTCCACCCTTCTGATCTTCTGCCCTTTCTCTCTTCTGCTCTTCCGATCTTCTGCTCTTCCACTCTTCTGCTTTTCCGATCTTCTGCTCTTCCGATCTTCTGCTCTTCCGATCTTCTGCTCTTCCGATCTTCTGCTCTTCCAAACTTCTGCTCTTCCAAACTTCTGCTATTCCAATCTTCTGCTCTTCCACTCTTCTGCTTTTCCGATCTTCTGCTCTTCCACTCTTCTGCTCTTCTGATCTTCTGCTCTTCCGATCTTCTGCTCTTCCACTTTTCTGCTTTTCCGATCTTCTGCTCTTCCACCCTTCTGATCTTCTCCTTTCACTCTTCTGCTCTTCCGATCTTCTGCTCTTCCACTCTTCTGCTCTTCCACTCTTCTGCTCTTCTGCCCTTTCACTCTTCTGCTCTTCCGATCTTCTGCTCTTCCACTCTTCTGCTTTTCCGATCTTCTGCTCTTCCGATCTTCTGCTCTTCCGATCTTCTGCTCTTCCAAACTTCTGCTCTTCCAAACTTCTGCTATTCCAATCTTCTGCTCTTCCACTCTTCTGCTTTTCCGATCTTCTGCTCTTCCACTCTTCTGCTCTTCCACTCTTCTGCTCTTCCACTCTTCTGCTCTTCCACTCTTCTGCTCTTCCACTCTTCTGCTCTTCCGATCTTCTGCTCTTCCACTCTTCTGCTTTTCCGATCTTCTGCCCTTTCACTCTTCTGCTCTTCCACTCTTCTGCTCTTCCACTCTTCTGCCCTTTCACTCTTCTGCTCTTCCACTCTTCTGCTCTTCCACTCTTCCGATCTTCTGCACTTTCACTCTTCCGATCTTCTGCTCTTCCACCCTTCCGATCTCCCGCTCTTCCGATCTTCTGCTCTTCTGCTCTTCTGCTCTTCCACTCTTCCGAACTTCTGCTCTTCCACTCCTCCGATCTTCTGCTCTTCCGCCTTTCCGATCTTCTGCTCTTCCGCCCTTCCGATCTTCTGCTCTTTCGCCCTTCCGATCTTCTGCTCTTCCGATCTTCTGCTCTTCCACTCTTCTGCTCTTCCACTCTTCCGATCTTCTGCGCTTCCACCCTTCCGATCTTCTGCTCTTCCGATCTTCTGCTCTTCCGATCTTCTGCTCTTCCGATCTTCTGCTCTTCCGATCTTCTGCTCTTCCACTCTTCCGATCTTCTGCTCTTCCGATCTTCTGCTCTTCCACTCTTCTGCTCTTCCACTCTTCCGATCTTCTGCGCTTCCACCCTTCAGATCTTCCGATCTTCTGCTCTTCCGCTCTTCCGATCTTCTGCTCTTCCGCTCTTGCGATCTTCTGCGCTTCCACCCTTCCGATCTTCTGCTCTTCCGATCTTCTGCTCTTCGATCTTCTGCTCTTCCGAGATCTTCTGCTCTTCCGCTCTTCCGATCTTCTGCTCTTCCGATCTTCTGCTCTTCCGATCTTCTGCTCTTATGATTTTCTGCTAGAGAGAAAATATAGAGAAAAGCCAGGATTTGTGGAAGGGTCTAAAATACGAATCGTAGAGACTCATGGATTTCATATCGCTGATTCCTTATCCCTCATACCAAAGTTACCACACCCAGAAGCTAAAGTTGATGTTTTTTCTGTGTTTGTGTATTTCTGACAGGTTGACTGTACAAATGATTAGCTTCAAAATGTATATTTTCTAGTGCTAGTTTAAAGCAGGTAAATCTAAAGCAAGACAACCTCAAATGCTAACATTAATAAATCTGAATAATACTTCAAGAAATACTGTGTTTCTAAACTACACAGGTTTATTAAAATAATATTTATGACCAGCAGGAAATCCTTTTACGATCTTTTCTCAATTTGTCTTAAAGCTATTCCTATAAATGCTTAAAGAGAGGGCATCAGAGAGACTGTTTGTCCATCTGTATTGTGATGAACGGCACGGAGTCTTCCTCTCTTGTGCAGATGCCGCCCAAACTGCCCGTCCCGGAGCTGTGGCACACGCTGGACGCTTACCTGAGGTCCGTGCAACACCTGGTGTCTGAGACACAGTTCCGGAAAACCAGAGCCATTGTGGAGACCTTCGGCAAACCTGGAGGTGTGGGGGAAAGACTGCAGAAACAACTGCTAGAGAAAAGAGAAAAGACAGAGAACTGGGTACAACACGTTTTACATCACAGAATCACGCAACACTGCTGATCTATTAACACACACATCCCATTAAAACTGGAGAATATTGATCCGTCTGCCAGGAAACATCACGGCAGCACTTGATAAATAACAGCACTTCATTAAAACAATATGTCATTGCTTTGTGTAGCTTCAGAGGTTAATTAACGCTCAGGAAATGATGCTGTTTGTCTCAGGTGTTCGACATCTGGCTGGAGGACATGTACCTGAAGAACAGACTCGCTCTGCCCATCAACTCCAGTCCTGCGCTGGCCTTCCCCTGGCAACCATTCAGAGACGCTACAGACTCTCTCGAGTGAGTAAACCCTTCAGAGACGTTACAGACTCTCTCGAGTGAGTAAACCCTTCAGAGACGTTACAGACTCTCTCGAGTGAGTAAACCCTTCAGAGACGTTACAGACTCTCTCGTGTGAGTAAACCCTTCAGAGACGCTACAGACTCTCTCGAGTGAGTAAACCCTTCAGAGACGCTACAGACTCTCGAGTGAGTAAACCCTTCAGAGACGTTACAGACTCTCTCGAGTGAGTAAACCCTTCAGAGACGCTACAGACTCTCTCGAGTGAGTAAACCCTTCAGAGACGTTACAGACTCTCTCGAGTGAGTAAACCCTTCAGAGACGCTACAGACTCTCTCGAGTGAGTAAACCCTTCAGAGACGCTACAGACTCTCTCGAGTGAGTAAACCCTTCAGAGACGTTACAGACTCTCTCGGTGAGTAAACCCTTCAGAGACGTTACAGACTCTCTCGAGTGAGTAAACCCTTCAGAGACGCTACAGACTCTCTCGAGTGAGTAAACCCTTCAGAGACGTTACAGACTCTCTCGAGTGAGTAAACCCTTCAGACGCTACAGACTCTCTCGAGTGAGTAAACCCTTCAGAGACGCTACAGACTCTCTCGAGTGAGTAAACCCTTCAGAGACGCTACAGACTCTCTCGAGTGAGTAAACCCTTCAGAGACGCTACAGACTCTCTCGAGTGAGTAAACCCTTCAGAGACGCTACAGACTCTCTCGAGTGAGTAAAACCTTCAGAGACGTTACAGACTCTCGAGTGAGTAAAACCTTCAGAGAGCGTTACAGACTCTCTCGAGTGAGTAAACCCTTCAGAGACGTTACAGACTCTCTCGAGTGAGTAAACCCTTCAGAGACGTTACAGACTCTCTCGAGTGAGTAAAACCTTCAGAGACGCTACAGACTCTCTCGAGTGAGTAAACCCTTCAGAGACCCTACAGACTCTCTCGAGTGAGTAAACCCTTCAGAGACGTTACAGACTCTCCCGAGTGAGTAAACCCTACAGAGACGTTACAGACTCTCTCGAGTGAGTAAACCCTTCAGAGACGTTACAGACTCTCTCGAGTGAGTAAACCCTTCAGAGACGTTACAGACTCTCTCGAGTGAGTAAACCATTCAGAGACGCTACAGACTCTCTCGAGTGAGTAAACCCTTCAGAGACGTTACAGACTCTCTCGAGTGAGTAAACCCTTCAGAGACGTTACAGACTCTCTCGAGTGAGTAAAACCTTCAGAGACGTTACAGACTCTCTCGAGTGAGTAAACCCTTCAGAGACGTTACAGACTCTCTGGAGTGAGTAAACCCTTCAGAGACGTTACAGACTCTCGAGTGAGTAAAACCTTCAGAGGCGTTACAGACTCTCTCAGTGAGTAAACCCTTCAGAGACGTTACAGACTCTCTCGAGTGAGTAAACCCTTCAGAGACGCTACAGACTCTCTCGAGTGAGTAAACCCTTCAGAGACGTTACAGACTCTCTCGTGAGTAAACCCTTCAGAGACGTTACAGACTCTCTCGAGTGAGTAAACCCTTCAGAGACGTTACAGACTCTCTCGAGTGAGTAAACCCTTCGCTACAGACTCTCTCGAGTGAGTAAACCCTTCAGAGACGTTACAGACTCTCTCGAGTGAGTAAACCCTTCAGAGACGCTACAGACTCTCTCGAGTGAGAAAACCCTTCAGAGACGCTACAGACTCTCTCGAGTGAGTAAACCCTTCAGAGACGCTACAGACTCTCTCAGTGAGTAAACCCTTCAGAGGCGTTACAGACTCTCTCGAGTGAGTAAACCCTTCAGAGACGTTACAGACTCTCTCGAGTGAGTAAACCCTTCAGAGACGTTACAGACTCTCTCGAGTGAGTAAACCCTTCAGAGACGTTACAGACTCTCTCGAGTGAGTAAACCCTTCAGAGACGCTACAGACTCTCTCGAGTGAGTAAACCCTTCAGAGACGTTACAGACTCTCTCGAGTGAGTAAACCCTTCAGAGACGTTACAGACTCTCTCGAGTGAGTAAACCCTTCAGAGACGTTACAGACTCTCTCGAGTGAGTAAACCCTTCAGAGACGCTACAGACTCTCTCGAGTGAGTAAACCCTTCAGAGACGTTACAGACTCTCTCGAGTGAGTAAACCCTTCAGAGACGTTACAGACTCTCTCGTGTGAGTAAACCCTTCAGAGACGCTACAGACTCTCTCGAGTGAGTAAACCCTTCAGAGACGCTACAGACTCTCTCGGTGAGTAAACCCTTTAGAGACGTTACAGACTCTCTCGAGTGAGTAAACCCTTCAGAGACGCTACAGACTCTCTCAGTGAGTAAACCCTTCAGAGACGTTACAGACTCTCTCGAGTGAGTAAACCCTTCAGAGACGCTACAGACTCTCTCGAGTGAGTAAACCCTTCAGAGACGTTACAGACTCTCTCGAGTGAGTAAACCCTTCAGAGACGTTACGGACTCTCTCGTGAGTAAACCCTTCAGAGACGTTACAGACTCTCTCGTGTGAGTAAACCCTTCAGAGACGCTACAGACTCTCTTGAGTGAGTAAACCCTTCAGAGACGCTACAGACTCTCTCGAGTGAGTAAACCCTTTAGAGACGTTACAGACTCTCTCGTGTGAGTAAACCCTTCAGAGACGTTACAGACTCTCTCGTGTGAGTAAACCCTTCAGAGACGCTACAGACTCTCTCGAGTGAGTAAACCCTTCAGAGACGCTACAGACTCTCTCGAGTGAGTAAACCCTTTAGAGACGTTATAGACTCTCTCGAGTGAGTAAACCCTTCAGAGACGCTACAGACTCTCTCGAGTGAGTAAACCCTTCAGAGACGCTACAGACTCTCGAGTGAGTAAAACCTTCAGAGACGCTACAGACTCTCTCGTGTGAGTAAACCCTTCAGAGACGTTACAGACTCTCTCGAGTGAGTAAAACCTTCAGAGACGCTACAGACTCTCTCGAGTGACTAAACCCTTCAGAGACGCTACAGACTCTCTCGAGTGAGTAAACCCTTTAGAGACGTTACAGACTCTCTCGAGTGAGTAAACCCTTTAGAGACGTTACAGACTCTCTCGAGTGAGTAAACCCTTCAGAGACGTTACAGACTCTCTCGAGTGAGTAAACCCTTTAGAGACGTTACAGACTCTCTCGAGTGAGTAAACCCTTCAGAGACGTTACAGACTCTCTCGAGTGAGTAAACCCTTCAGAGACGCTACAGACTCTCTCGAGTGAGTAAACCCTTCAGAGACGCTACAGACTGTCTCGAGTGAGTAAACCCTTTAGAGACGTTACAGACTCTCTCGAGTGAGTAAACTCAATGGCTGGTTGTCTAATCATCACTCAATGGCTGGTTGTCTAAGTGGTGTCCGCAAAATAACATAGGGTTCATAGACAATTGGAAAAGTTTTTGGGGCAGACCCGACCTGTTGAAGATAGACGGCATTCATCCTACCCGGGCTGGTGCTGCTCTTCTATCTAGTAATTTGGCACATAGTCTTAGAGCTAAACCTTGACTCACTGGGGCCCAGGTCAGGAAGCAGACAAACTGGCTAAACCAACCGTCTGCTAGCTGTCTCACGTCACCAGAGTCAGCTAAATCCCAGCACATAGAGACGCTTTCACCTAGATATTATCACATAGAGACTGTGTCTGTTCCCGAATCAGTAAATACAAAAACCATCAAAACCATTCAACAGTAAAAATTTAATTGATGTCCAACAAATAAACAACAGATATAATACGGATGAACAATTGATAAATCTCGGGTTGCTGAATATTCGATCCCTTTCGCCAAAAACGCTTATTGTTAATGATATGATTATAGATCATAACCTAGATGTGCTGTGTTTGACAGAAACCTGGCTAAAACCTGACGACTACATTACTTTAAATGAGTCCACTCCCCAAGATTATTGTTATAAACACGAGCGCGTCTGAAAGGAAAAGGGGAGGTGTTGCTGTAATTTATAATGATAACTTCAGTATTACTCAGAAGTCTAGTTTCAAATATAATTCCTTTGAAGTTTTGGTGCTTTATGTAACATTGTGTAGTGTAAATGATAAATCCCGTTTGACATTTGTGTTGGCTACTGTATACAGGCCACCAGGGCACAATACAGACTTTATCAAAGAATTTGCTGGTTTTCTATCAGAGTTAGTACTGGCTGCAGATAAAGTACTAATTGTTGGTGATTTTAATATCCATGTTGACAATGAAAAGACGCATTGGGATTGGCATTTAAAGACATTATAAACTCTATTGGAGTTAGACAACACGTATCTGGACCCACTCATCGCCTTAATCATACTTTAGATCTAATACTGTCACATGGACTAAATGTTGATACCATTAAAATCCTGCAGCAGAGCGATGACATCTCAGATCATTACCTAATATCATGTATACTTAATATAGCTAAGGCTGCAAAGCCATCCCTCGCTTCAAATATGGCAGGACTATAACCGCTGCGACTAAAGATTGCTTTATACATAATCTTCCTCATCAGTTCCATCTCCTCAGAATTACAGATAGCCAAGAGGAACTTGATGTTGCAACAGAAACTACTGACTCTCTCTTTACTAGCACTTTAGACATAGTTGCTCCTCGGCGCTTAAAGAAGATTAAAGCAAATAATCCAACGCTGGTACAACGAGCACACTCGGGCCCTTAAAACAGCAGCCAGAAAAATGGAGCGCAGCTGGAAGAAAACAAAACTGGAGGTTTTTGCAATTTGTGGAAAGAGAGCATGATTGCATACAGAAAGGCCATAAAAACTGCTAGATCTGCTTATTTCTCAACTCTTTTAGAAGAAAACAAACACAACCCTAGGTATTTATTCGATACAGTGGCTAAATTAACAAAGGATAAAGCTTCAACTTCTGACGTTTGTAAACAACACAGCAGTAATGACTTTATGAACTTCTTTACTAGTAAGATTGATAACATTAGGAATAAAATTATAACCATGCAGCCGCCTACTACAGTATCACTTCAGACAGAACATTGTAGTCTCACTGAGGAAAAATTACACTCATTCACTGCTATAGGAGGAGAAGAATTGGGTAAACTTGTCAAATCATCAAAATCAACAACATGTATGCTTGACCCTATACCGACTAGGCTATTAAAGAGATGCTTCCAGAGGTCATAGATCCTCTGCTTAATATTATTAATTCATCCTTGACATTAGGATATGTTCCAAAAACTTTTAAGTTGGCTATTATTAAACCACTTATTAAAAAACCGCAACTTGATCCTAAAGAATTAGTCAACTACAGACCAATCTCGAATCTACCGTTTCTATCAAAAATATTAGAAAAGGCAGTGTCTTCACAATTATGTTCCTTTTTAGAAAGAAATTGTATATGTGAGGATTTCCAGTCAGGATTTAGACCGTATCATAGTACTGAGACTGCTCTAATTAGAGTTACAAATGATTTACTCTTATCATCTGATCGTGGTTGTATCTCTCTATTAGTGTTACTCGATCTTAGCGCTGCATTCGATACTATCGATCCCAATATTCTTTTGAATAGACTCGAAAATTATGTTGGCATTAGTGGAACTGCATTGGCATGGTTTAAATCTTACTTATCTGACCGTTATCAGTTTGTAGCAGTAAATGAAGAGATGTCACACCGATCACAAGTTCAGTATGGAGTACCGCAAGGCTCAGTGTTAGGACCGTTGCTCTTCACCCTGTACATGCTACCACTGGGAGATATCATTAGGAAGCATGGCGTTAGTTTTCATTGTTATGCTGATGATACTCAGCTCTATATTTCTTCACACCCTGACGAAACTTACCAATTCACAAGATTAACGGAATGCATAGCTGATATTAAAAATTGGATGAATAGTAATTTCCTGCAACTTAATTCAGATAAAACTGAATTTTTAATTATTGGACAGAAAAGCTCCACAAAGAGTGCCCTAGAATACTGTCTAACCCTCGATGGCTGCTCTGTCAAGTCCTCGTCGTCAGTGAGGAACCTGGGTGTGCTCTTTGATACCAATCTTTCATTTGAAAGCCACGTTTCTAGCATCTGTAAAACTGCATTCTACCATCTTAAAAATATATCTAAATTACGTCACATGCTTTCAATGCAAAATGCTGAACAACTAGTACATGCGTTCATGAGCTCAAGGCTAGATTATTGTAATGCTCTACTGGGTGGTTGCCCTGCTCGCCTAATAAATAAACTCCAGCTGGTCCAAAAGCGCAGCAGCTCGAGTTCTTACTAGAACCAGGAAATGCGATCATATTAGTCCAGTTCTGTCAACACTGCACTGGCTCCTATTAAACATCGCATAAATTTTAAAATCTTGCTTATTACTTATAAAGCAATAAATGGTTTAGCTCCCCAGTACTTAGCGAGCTCTTAACGCAATATACTCCATCACGTCAATTGCGGTCTCTAAACTCTGGCCAGTTGAAAATACCTAGAATATCTAAATCAACTGCAGGCGGTCGATCCTTTTCCTATTTAGCACCTAAACTCTGGAACAGTCTTCCTAGCATTGTTCGGGAAGCAGACACACTCTGTCAGTTTAAATCTAGACTAAAAACACATCTCTTTACTATGGCATACACATAGAACATTTTTAACTTTCTTTATTCAAATCAAATGACTGATTATTAGGCTGCATTAACTAGGTCAGCGGAACCGGGAACACTTCCCATAACACCTGATGTACTCGTTACATCATAAAAAGAGTGGCATCCACACTAATGTTAGTCTCTCTGTTTATCCCGAGGTTTACTGCAGTCGGCGGATCCAGGCCGTGTCCGGATCGGATGGTGGACCTGCATCTGGACATGACCAGCTCATCCTGGAGTGTCTGCTGAGACCGTGTCCATTAGTGTCTCCTCTGAATTCGCCTCACCGGGCGTGATCCTCAATTAACCCGTCTCGGCGCAATAACTCCGATCTTTCCAGTATTCATATTCTTGTGTAATCGACGCCATCCTAAATGAGCCCGTCTCGTCGTCATACCCAAAATTTCGAATATTCCTATCTAATATGATTTAAGACCTGCAAGGTTGCCAGAGTAATAATTATACACTGTTAATAATAGGCCAGAGGAGAACTGGCACCCGACTGAGTCTGGTTTCTCCCAAGGTTTATTTTTCTCCATCATGCCCTGATGGAGTTTTGGTTCCTTGCCACTGTCGCCTTTGGCTTGGCTTGCTCAGTTGGGGACACTCAAATTATGATCCAAGTTACTCAACTAAATATACAAATAGAATTTATTAATTTGGTCATATATAATTCTATAAACTATCCAAATTAAACTAGCCAAATCAAATTTTGTTGCAATGTTGTCCTGTTTAACACTGTGAAGCTGCTTTGAAACAATCGTCATTGTAAAAGCGCTATATAAATAAAGTTGATTGATTGATTGAGTAAACCCTTCAGAGACGTTACAGACTCTCTGGAGTGAGTAAACCCTTCAGAGACGTTACAGACTCTCTCGAGTGAGTAAACCCTTTAGAGACGTTACAGACTCTCTGGAGTGAGTAAACCCTTTAGAGACGTTACAGACTCTCTCGAGTGAGTAAACCCTTCAGAGACGTTACAGACTCTCTCGAGTGAGTAAACCCTTCAGAGACGTTACAGACTCTCGAGTGAGTAAACCCTTCAGAGACGTTACAGACTCTCTCGAGTGAGTAAACCCTTCAGAGACGTTACAGACTCTCTCGAGTGAGTAAACCCTTCAGAGACGTTACAGACTCTCTCGAGTGAGTAAACCCTTCAGAGACGTTACAGACTCTCTCGAGTGAGTAAACCCTTCAGAGACGTTACAGACTCTCTCGAGTGAGTAAACCCTTCAGAGACGTTACAGACTCTCTCGTGTGAGTAAACCCTTCAGAGGCGTTACAGACTCTCTCGGTGAGTAAACCCTTCAGAGACGTTACAGACTCTCTCGAGTGAGTAAACCCTTCAGAGACGTTACAGACTCTCTCGAGTGAGTAAACCCTTCAGAGCGTTACAGACTCTCTCGGTGAGTAAACCCTTCAGAGACGTTACAGACTCTCTCGAGTGAGTAAACCCTTCAGAGACGTTACAGACTCTCGTGTGAGTAAACCCTTCAGAGACGTTACAGACTCTCTCGAGTGAGTAAACCCTTCAGAGACGTTACAGACTCTCTCGAGTGAGTAAACCCTTCAGAGGCGTTACAGACTCTCTCGAGTGAGTAAACCCTTCAGAGACGTTACAGACTCTCTCGAGTGAGTAAACCCTTCAGAGACGCTACAGACTCTCTGTGAGTAAACCCTTCAGAGACGTTACAGACTCTCTCGAGTGAGTAAACCCTTCAGAGGCGTTACAGACTCTCTCGAGTGAGTAAACCCTTCAGAGGCGTTACAGACTCTCTCGAGTGAGTAAACCCTTCAGAGACGTTACAGACTCTCTCGAGTGAGTAAACCCTTCAGAGACGTTACAGACTCTCTCGAGTGAGTAAACCCTTCAGAGACGTTACAGACTCTCGTGTGAGTAAACCCTTCAGAGACGTTACAGACTCTCTCGAGTGAGTAAACCCTTCAGAGACGTTACAGACTCTCTCGAGTGAGTAAACCCTTCAGAGACGTTACAGACTCTCTCGAGTGAGTAAACCCTTCAGAGACGTTACAGACTCTCTCGAGTGAGTAAACCCTTCAGAGACGCTACAGACTCTCTCGAGTGAGTAAACCCTTCAGAGACGCTACAGACTCTCTCGAGTGAGTAAACCCTTCAGAGACGTTACAGACTCTCTCGAGTGAGTAAACCCTTCAGAGACGTTACAGACTCTCTCGAGTGAGTAAACCCTTCAGAGACGCTACAGACTCTCTCGAGTGAGTAAACCCTTCAGAGACCCTACAGACTCTCTCGAGTGAGTAAACCCTTCAGAGACGCTACAGACTCTCTCGTGTGAGTAAACCCTTCAGAGAGCTACAGACTCTCTCGAGTGAGTAAACCCTTCAGAGACGCTACAGACTCTCTCGAGTGAGTAAACCCTTCAGAGACGTTACAGACTCTCTCGAGTGAGTAAACCCTTCAGAGGCTACAGACTCTCTCGAGTGAGTAAACCCTTCAGAGACGCTACAGACTCTCTCGTGTGAGTAAACCCTTCAGAGACGCTACAGACTCTCTCGAGTGAGTAAACCCTTCAGAGACGCTACAGACTGTCTCGAGTGAGTAAACCCTTCAGAGACGCTACAGACTCTCGTGTGAGTAAACCCTTCAGAGACGTTACAGACTCTCTCGAGTGAGTAAACCCTTCAGAGACGTTACAGACTCTCTCGAGTGAGTAAACCCTTCAGAGACGTTACAGACTCTCTCGAGTGAGTAAACCCTTCAGAGACGTTACAGACTCTCTCGAGTGAGTAAACCCTTCAGAGACGTTACAGACTCTCTCGAGTGAGTAAACCCTTCAGAGACGCTACAGACTCTCTCGAGTGAGTAAACCCTTCAGAGACGTTACAGACTCTCTCGAGTGAGTAAACCCTTCAGAGACGTTACAGACTCTCTCGAGTGAGTAAACCCTTCAGAGACGTTACAGACTCTCTCGAGTGAGTAAACCCTTCAGAGACGTTACAGACTCTCTCGAGTGAGTAAACCTTCAGAGACGTTACAGACTCTCTCGAGTGAGTAAACCCTTCAGAGACGTTACAGACTCTCTCGTGTGAGTAAACCCTTCAGAGACGTTACAGACTCTCTCGAGTGAGTAAACCCTTCAGAGACGTTACAGACTCTCTCGAGTGAGTAAAAGTCATGACAGTCATGCAGCAGCAGCTTCTGGTTCCTCACGGCCGTCGGCCAGAATCAGTTCAGCTCACTGCATGTTTAACACAATACTAATAACAATACAATATTTAAATAAATAAATAAATAAATAAATAGTGCACATCAAATAATTACAATAATATGAATAAATGACAAATCAAATGACTAATGATTATAAATGATTATAAAGTAATCTATAAAAACAGAGAATATAAAACACTGTCGCCTCTGGCTTGGCTTGCTCAGTTGGAGACACCACATTTTTCAAATAAATCTAATTATTAAACTAAATTAACCAAATAGACTAAATTACTGATCTAAAGCCCACATTGTCACAGTATGATAACTGAAATATATTCTGTTGCATTATTTTTCTGTTTAACACTGTGAAGCTGCTTTGAAACAATCTGCACTGTTAAAAGCGCTATGTAAATAAAGTTGACTTGACTTGATGTATGGTTGCTTTCTTATAGTAAACCGGCTGTTACTGAAAACCCTCCGACCCTTCAATAAAAGATCACATGATGTGACAGATTTACTCTGAGATCTGACCACCAATTGCAGGACACACACACTCTCACACTCACACTCACACACACACTCGCGCACACTCACACTCACACTCACGCACACGCACACACACACACACTCACACACACACACACACACACACACACACACACACACACACACACACACACACACACACACACACACACACACACACACACACACACACACACACACACACACACACACCCTGCCCCTAAACCTACCCATAAAAGGAAACATTCTGCATTTTTACTTTCTCAAAAAAACTCATCCTGTGTGATTTATAAGCCTTTTGAAAAGTGGGGATCACAGGTTTTACTATCTTTATGGGGACATTTGGCTTCTAACACGGGTCAGAAGGGTAGGACGTCTCCATCTCTGCCTCTTTGGATCTGGAGTGGCACAGATATTAACCTGATGTTTGTCTCTTGTGTTTGTCCAGGTTTGCTGCTCGTCTCATTCTGAGTGTTTCTCAATACAAGACTATGGTGGACGGGTAAATCAGCGGCTTCACTGAGTTCAGCGGATGGGCTTGTCTCTTCATCAGTGGCATGACGAGCACTGTGTGTGTGTGTGTGTGTGTGCAGGAAGGCTCTGCTGGCTGACGCTCCGCTCTGTATGGATCAGTACCGGCGTCTCTTCAGCTCGTACAGGCGAGCCGGACTCGAACAGGACGTGCTCATCACAGCGGACGGCACGTCTGACAGCGCACATGTCGTTGTGGCCTGTAGGGATCAGGTGTGTGGTTTTGTTGTGTCACACCAGCAGTCGTGTGTGTTCTGTGAGATGATGGTCCAGAATCACTGAAGGACATCTGCAGTCACCTTCCTCTGATCCAGCTAATCAAGGGGGAAACGGAGGCTGGAGAGGCTCTTAAATTAAGCCCTTCATCGACAGCCTCACAGCGCCTCTCTCCTGCAGACGTCCAGCTGGGGGCTGGAGGGTCGGTTACCTGGAAATGAGTCCCTAATGAGGTCCGGTCTGAAAACTCAATAACCCAATCAGAGCCGGGGAGCCGCGGGGAGCCGCTGTTTGTGTTCGTCCTGCTGAGCTCAGATTGCCATCCGGCTGCACTAAACCAGCCGTTTCAATGAACAAACAATAAAACGGTGCTGGTTATCTAACATCCCATAATACTAACTGTTGATGAATTAGCATAGAGGGAGCATGTGTGATTTCTGAGTTCTCCAGAGAAGCGCAGCTGAAACGCGTGTGTCTCGTTCCTGTTCTCAGTTCTTCGTGCTGAATCTGACCGAAGGGTCCAGTCGACTGACCGAGGCTGAAGTTCAGGCGCAGCTGCAGTGGATCCAGCAGCAGACGCGGAGCACCGAGCACCAGCAGCCGGCCGTGGGACTGCTGACCGCTGCTGGACGGGCCGACTGGGCCAGCGCCAGAGACCAGCTGCTCACAGGTCCAGCCCAACATCACACACACACGGTGCTAACAGAGACCAGCTGCTCACAGGTCCAGCCCAACACCACACACACACGGTGCTAACAGAGACCAGCTGCTCACAGGTCCAGCCCAACATCACACACACACGGTGCTAACAGAGACCAGCTGCTCACAGGTCCAGCCCAACACCACACACGGTGCTAACAGAGACCAGCTGCTCACAGGTCCAGCCCAACACCACACACACACGGTGCTAACAGAGACCAGCTGCTCACAGGTCCAGCCCAACACCACACACACGGTGCTAACAGAGACCAGCTGCTCACAGGTCCAGCCCAACACCACACACACACGGTGCTAACAGAGACCAGCTGCTCACAGGTCCAGCCCAACACCACACACACGGTGCTAACAGAGACCAGCTGCTCACAGGTCCAGCCCAACACCACACACACACGGTGCTAACAGAGACCAGCTGCTCACAGGTCCAGCCCAACACACACACACACGGTGCTAACAGAGACCAGCTGCTCACAGGTCCAGCCCAACACCACACACACGGTGCTAACAGAGACCAGCTGCTCACAGGTCCAGCCCAACACCACACACACACGGTGCTAACAGAGACCAGCTGCTCACAGGTCCAGCCCAACACCACACACACACGGTGCTAACAGAGACCAGCTGCTCACAGGTCCAGCCCAACACTACACACACGGTGCTAACAGAGACCAGCTGCTCACAGGTCCAGCCCAACACCACACACACGGTGCTAACAGAGACCAGCTGCTCACAGGTCCAGCCCAACACTACACACACGGTGCTAACAGAGACCAGCTGCTCACAGGTCCAGCCCAACACCACACACACACGGTGCTAACAGAGACCAGCTGCTCACAGGTCCAGCCCAACACCACACACACACGGTGCTAACAGAGACCAGCTGCTCACAGGTCCAGCCCAACACCACACACACGGTGCTAACAGAGACCAGCTGCTCACAGGTCCAGCCCAACACCACACACACACGGTGCTAACAGAGACCAGCTGCTCACAGGTCCAGCCCAACACCACACACACACGGTGCTAACAGAGACCAGCTGCTCACAGGTCCAGCCCAACACCACACACACACGGTGCTAACAGAGACCAGCTGCTCACAGGTCCAGCCCAACACTACACACACACGGTGCTAACAGTGACCAGCTGCTCACAGGTCCAGCCCAACACCACACACACACGGTGCTAACAGAGACCAGCTGCTCACAGGTCCAGCCCAACACCACACACACGGTGCTAACAGAGACCAGCTGCTCACAGGTCCAGCCCAACACCACACACACACACGGTGCTAACAGAGACCAGCTACTCACAGGTCCAGCCCAACACCACACACACACGGTGCTAACAGAGACCAGCTGCTCACAGGTCCAGCCCAACACCACACACACACGGTGCTAACAGAGACCAGCTACTCACAGGTCCAGCCCAACACCACACACACACGGTGCTAACAGAGACCAGCTGCTCACAGGTCCAGCCCAACACCACACACACACGGTGCTAACAGAGACCAGCTGCTCACAGGTCCAGCCCAACACACACACACACGGTGCTAACAGAGACCAGCTACTCACAGGTCCAGCCCAACACTACACACACGGTGCTAACAGAGACCAGCTGCTCACAGGTCCAGCCCAACACTACACACACACGGTGCTAACAGAGACCAGCTGCTCACAGGTCCAGCCCCAACACTACACACACGGTGCTAACAGAGACCAGCTGCTCACAGGTCCAGCCCAACACCACACACACGGTGCTAACAGAGACCAGCTGCTCACAGGTCCAGCCCAACACTACACACACACGGTGCTAACAGTGACCAGCTGCTCACAGGTCCAGCCCAACACCACACACACACGGTGCTAACAGAGACCAGCTGCTCACAGGTCCAGCCCAACACCACACACACGGTGCTAACAGAGACCAGCTGCTCACAGGTCCAGCCACCACACACACACGGTGCTAACAGAGACCAGCTGCTCACAGGTCCAGCCCAACACCACACACACGGTGCTAACAGAGACCAGCTACTCACAGGTCCAGCCCAACACTACACACACGGTGCTAACAGTGACCAGCTGCTCACAGGTCCAGCCCAACACTACACACACACGGTGCTAACAGAGACCAGCTGCTCACAGGTCCAGCCCAACACCACACACACGGTGCTAACAGAGACCAGCTGCTCACAGGTCCAGCCCAACACCACACACACACGGTGCTAACAGAGACCAGCTGCACACAGGTCCAGCCCAACACCACACACACACGGTGCTAACAGAGACCAGCTGCTCACAGGTCCAGCCCAACACTACACACACGGTGCTAACAGTGACCAGCTGCTCACAGGTCCAGCCCAACACTACACACACACGGTGCTAACAGAGACCAGCTGCTCACAGGTCCAGCCCAACACCACACACACGGTGCTAACAGTGACCAGCTGCTCACAGGTCCAGCCCAACACTACACACACACGGTGCTAATGTAACGATTGTTGTTTGTGTCCTTTACACGTCCCACACAACCGTCACAAACTTAATGGACACGTATGAAACTGGTTGTCTTTCTTTTTATTCTCCGCAGCAAAGTTCATGGGTGAAAACACTGCAGACATAAACCACTGAAATAAGAAAAACATAAAATGAACAAACTCTCCCTTTAAGAGTAACTGTGAGCTTTATGAGACACGAAGTTCAGTGATAATTACTCAAAGTTTCTATCGGACATATTAACCCATCCAACTCATTGTACACTTGTTGATATAGTCACTACAAATGTTTACATTTGAAACAAAATCATATTTTATACATTTTTAGACACAATACACAGGGGAGAAAAGAAACACGCTTACCCAACAGCAGTATCAGCCATTTTCTGCTGAACTACGGTAAGCGTGCAAGGACAAATTAACGAATGTCTGCAATGCGATAACCACTAGGGGGCACTAAAGCACCATTTGATTTATTTTAACCTCTAATTTCATGTAATTAAACACCATGAATACATTTAGAATTCATTTTCTTTTTAACTCTGTTACACTAACTGCTAGAGTAAACCCTCAGCTGTTAGCACCGTGCTCTTCCACATCACAGCTAACCAGAAGGTGAAATCCTGTTTCCCATGATCCTGTGCATGACAGACATGCATTTCAACTTGTGTAAAATCTGCCAAACAGATCCGGTGAACCGAGAGTCGTTGGAGCTGATGGAGCGCTGCGTGTGTGTGGTGTGTCTGGACGGCCCGGCGGGACTCGAGCCCAGCGATGCTAACAGAGCTTTACTGATGCTGCACGGCGGAGGTCCTGATAGAAACGGGGCGAACCGCTGGTACGACAAACCCCTGCAGGTACAACAACACACAGTGTGTTCTGTGTGTGTTTAATGTTCAGAGCCGAGTCACAGAAGTGTGTGTGTTGTTTCAGTTCGTGATCGGTGCCGATGGTGTGTGTGGGGTCGTGTGTGAACACTCTCCGCTCGAGGGCATCGTTCTGGTGCAGTGTGCTGAACACGTCCTCAAACACACGTATGCCAACCCAACCTCACGGATTTATAGAACAATAGGGTTCAAATATGTGTCAGAAATGAGATGGTGTGAATGATTAGCCTCTCTTCCCTGCAGACGGAGCAGCTCCTGCACACCCGGCTCCGGTCGGAGCGCATCTGAACTCCCTCATCCACGCAGATTAGTGTGGAAATGCTCCGCTGGGATCCTCCGTGCGCTGGCGGCCGCCGCGGATCACCTGCACAGGTCAGGCTGAAGGCTCGGGAAGACGGGGTGATAAGTTCAGTCGGTGCTGCAGACATCAGGTCTGACTGAGTCTTCATTCCCTCTAGACTTGTGCAGAATCTGGACATGAATGTGTTCACGTTCCCAGCTCATGGGAAGGAGTGGATCAAGCAGCAGGAGATGAGTCCGGATGCGTACACACAGGTGGCTCTACAGCTGGCCTTCTACAGGTACAGACACCGCGCCACCGCTCACCTTCTCTTGGCTGGACTCTCGTTCTCTTGCTCTGTTTGTGCAGATGTCACAGGAGACCCGTCTCCACCTACGAGAGCGCTTCTCTCCGCCGCTTCCGGCTGGGGCGCGTGGACAACATCCGCTCGGCGACTCCGGAGGCTTTTGCGTTCGCCAAGGCCATGACAGACGGCAGAACATCCATTCAGGTTACACATTTTTCCTTTCGCTATGGCATCATCTCTCCTTTACTTTATGCCATAAACAGAACAAAACACAGAATATCTGGCATTAAACTCACACACTTCATCCAGGACACGGAGAAGATGGAGAAGCTGCGAGCGGCGGTAGAAGCTCAGACGCGGATCACACGTCTGGTGAGAAAACACTGACGCCAGTCCCGTCTCTTCAGATCTGCACTGACCAGAGCTCGGAAACATGCGACTAAAATAATGCATTACAACAAGTCAAGTCAACTTTATTTATATAGCGCGTTTAACAATGCAGATTGTTTCAAAGCAGCTTCACAGTGTTAAACAGGAGAATAACGCAACAGAATATATTTCGATTATCATACAGTAACAATGTGGGCTTTAGATCAGTAATTAGATCAGTAATTTGGTCTATATGGTTAATTTAGTTTAATAATTAGATTTATTTTGAAATATATTTGAAAAATAGTTTTTTCCCCAACTGAGCAAGCCAAGCCAGAGGCGACAGAGGCAAGGAAACCCAAACCCCATCAGGAGACCTAATGGAGAAAAATAAACCTTGGGAGAAACCAGGCTCAGTCGGGGGGGCAGTTCTCCTCCGGCCAATTAACAAACAGCGTATTATTATTATTAAAGTTATTATTTTAAAGGTCAGAGGTCATAATCGATCTGAATATTCGAAAGATCTGAGGCAACACGCCGGAGACGGGTTTATTGAGGATGATGTATCGATTAAATAATTATTAAAAATAAATAATTCGAAATATCGGAGTCATCCCGCCGGAGACAGGTTTATTGAGGATGCCGTGTGGATGAGGCAGCTTAAGGGGGAGTCTAAATGATACGGTCTCTGCAGACACTTCAGGCTCATGGGTCACATCTGGGTGCAGGTCCACCGTCTGATCTGGATACGGCCTGGATCCGGCTGACTGCAGTAGACCTCGGGATAAAACAGAGACACTAACATTAGCGTAGATGCCATTCTTCTGATGATGTCACGAGTACATCAGGTGTTATGGGAAGTGTTCCCGGTTCCGGCTGACCTAGATAATGCAGCCTAATAATCATTTAATTGAAAAAGTGTTTTATGTGTATGCCATAGAAAAGAGATGTGTTTTAAGTCTAGATTTAAACTGACAGAGTGTGTCTGCTGCGTTTTGGACCAGCTGGAGTTTGTTTATTAAGCGAGCGGGGCAACCACCCAGTAGAGCATTACAATAATCTAGCCTTGAGCTCATGAACGGATGAACTAATTGTTCAGCATTTTGCATTGAGAGCATGTGCTGTAATTTAGATATATTTTTAAGATGGTAGAATGCAGTTTTACAGATGCTAGAAACGTGGCTTTCAAACGAGAGATTGGTCTCAAAGAGCACACCCAGGTTCCTCACTGACGACGAGGGCTTGACAGAGCAGCCATCGAGGGTTAGACAGTATTCTAGGGCACTACTTGTGGAGCTTTCCTGTCCAATAATTAAAAATTCAGTTTTATCTGAATTAAGTTGCAGGAAATTACTATTCATCCAATGTTTTATATCAGCTATGCATTCTGTTAATCTTGTGAATTGTTAAGTTTCTTCAGGGTGTGAAGAAATATAGAGCTGAGTATCATCAGCATAACAATGAAAACTAACGCCATGCTTCCTAATAATATCTCCCAGTGGTAGCCATGCTTCCTAATAATATCTCCCAGTGGTAGCCATGCTTCCTAATAATATCTCCCAGTGGTAGCCATGCTTCCTAATAATATCTCCCAGTGGTAGCCATGCTTCCTAATGATATCTCCCAGTGGTAGCATATACAGGGTGAAAAGCAACGGTCCTAACACTGAGCCTTGCGGTACTCCATACTGAACTTGTGATCGGTGTGACATCTCTTCATTTACTGCTACAAACTGATAACGGTCAGATAAGTATGATTTAAACCATGCCAATGCAGTTCCACTAATGCCTACATAATCCTCGAGTCTATTCAGAAGAATGTTGTGGTCGATAGTGTCGAATGCAGCGCTAAGATCGAGTAACACTAATAGAGAGATACAACCACGATCAGATGATAAGAGTAAATCATTTGTAACTCTAATTAGAGCAGTCTCAGTACTATGATACGGTGTAAATCCTGACTGGAAATCCTCACATATACAATTTCTTTCTAAAAAGGAACATAATTGTGAAGACACTGCCTTTTCAAGTATCTCTGACAGAAAGGGTAGATTTGAGATTGGCCTGTAATTGACTAATTCTGTAGGATCAATTTGCGTTTTTTAATAAGTGGTTTAATAATAGCCAACTTAAAAGTTTTTGGTACATATCCTAATGTCAAGGATGAATTAATAATATTAAGAAGAGGATCTATGACCTCTGGAAGCATCTCTTTTAATAGCCTAGTCGGTATAGGGTCAAGCATACATGTTGTTGATTTTGATGAATTAAAGAGTTTAGCCAATTCTTCTCCTCCTATAGCAGTGAATGAGTGTGTGTGTGTGTGTGTGTGTGTGTGTGTGTGTGTGTGTGTGTGTGTGTGTGTGTGTGTGTGTGTGTGTGTGTGTGTGTGTGTCCTATAGCAGTGAATGAGTGAGTGTGTGTGTGTTTCCTATAGCATTAAATGAATGTGTGTGTTTGTGTGTGTGTGTGTGTGTTCCTCTCCTATAGCAGTGATTGAGTGTGTGTGTGTGTGTGTGTGTGTGTGTGTGTGTGTGTCTTCTCCTCCTATAGCAGTGAATGAGTGTAATTTTTCCTCAGTGACACTACAATGTTCTGTCTGAAGTGATACTGTAGTAGACGGCTGCATGGTTATAATTTTCTTCCTAATATTGTCAATCTTACACGTAAAGAAGTTCATAAAGTCATTACTGCTGTGCTGTTCATCAGAAGTTGAAGCTTTATTCTTGGTTCATTTAGCCACTGTATCGAATAAATACCTAGGTTTGTGTTTGTTTTCTTCTAAGAGAGTCGAGAAATAAGCAGATCTAGCAGTTTTTACGGCCTTTCTGTATGCAATCATGCTCTCTTTCCACAAAAACCTCTAGTTTTACCTCTGTGTCTAAAGTACTGGAAAAGAGAGAGTCAGTAGTTTCTGTTGCAACATCAAGTTCCTCTTGGCTATCTGTAATGCTGAGGAGATGGAACTGATGAGGAAGATTATGTATAAAGCAATCTTTAGTCGCAGCGGTTATAGTCCTGCCATATTTGAAGCGAGGGGATGGCTTTGCAGCCTTAGCTATATTAAGTATACATGATATTAGGTAATGATCTGAGATGTCATCGCTCTGCTGCAGAATTTTAATGGTATCAACATTTAGTCCATGTGACAGTATTAGATCTAAAGTATGATTATGGCGATGAGTAGGTCCTGATACGTGTTGTCTAACTCCAATAGAGTTTATAATGTCTTTAAATGCCAATCCCAATGCGTCTTTTTCATTGTCAACATGGATATTAAAATCACCAACAATTAGTAATTTATCTGCAGCCAGTACTAACTCTGATAGAAAACCAGCAAATTCTTTGATAAAGTCTGTATTGTGCCCTGGTAGCCTGTATACAGTAGCCAACACAAATGTTACACGGGATTTATCATTTGCACTACATAACGTTACATAAAGCACCAAAACTTCAAAGGAATTATATTTGAAACTAGACTTCTGAGTAATACTGAAGTTATCATTATAAATTACAGCAACACCTCCCCCTTTTCCTTTCAGACGCGGCTCGTGTTTATAACAATAATCTTGTTGGGTGGACTCATTTAAAGTAATGTAGTCGTCAGGTTTTAGCCAGGTTTCTGTCAAACACAGCACATCTAGGTTATTATCTGTAACGATATCATTAACAATGAGCGCTTTTGGGGAAAGGGATCGAATATTCAGCAACCCAAGCTTTATGATTTGATTATCCAACAGATGTATTATATCTGTTGTTTATTTGTTGGACATCAATTTAATTATTACTGTTGAATGGTTTTGATGTTTTTTTTGTAATTACTAATTTGCGGAACAGACACAGTCTCTATGTGATAATATCTAGGTAAAAGAGTGTCTATGTGTTGGGATTTTCCTGACTTCTGTAAAGGGAGGCAGCTAGCAGGCGGTCGGGTAAGCCAGTCCGTCTGCTTCCTGACCTGGGCCCTAGTGAGTCAAGGTTTAGCTCTAAGACTATATGCCAAATTACTAGAGAGAAGGGCGGCACCACTCCAAGAAGGATGGATGCCGTCGTGTTTTAACAGGCCAGGTCTGCCCCAAAAGCTTTTCCAATTGTCTATGAACCCTATGTTATTATACCACAGGGTGTTACTCCATAAAGAGGGAATTGCGTTACTTTTCATGAAAAGTAATGTTACGATACTTTCATGTACTTTTTCTCACCTGGGCTGGGATTGCTTGTTTTTTAATAACAGAAAAGTAATTATACAGTTGGTAAATGTAAAAGCCCGTTAACACCAGAAGTGAACTGGATAAAGCTCAGGCTGAAGGAAGAGCGCTGCCAATCTGGATCACAGAAGAAGAGAGTTCAGTGCTCTTACTTCAGGGAAAATAAAGTAATTTGAGTTACTTATTTGGAAAAGTAACTGATGTTTTGATGTAAAAGTAATGTGTAATCTGATTCCATGACTGGCGTTTCCCTCACCGCAGGCCGTCGCAGGGATGGGGACGGACAATCACTTACTGGGACTCAGAGAAACAGCCAAACAGATGAAGATGGACACGCCAGACATTTTCTCTGATGAAACGTATCGCATCAGTAACCACTTCTTCCTGTCGACCAGTCAGGTGAGAGCTGCAGCTCACCCCCACTTTAGTGCTGACCATCCTCTAACAGCGCCGGACCAACACAACACATCTGATGAGAGAAAGAGCCACTGTCCAATCAGAATCAAGCATTTCAGGTCATTTATCACAGCGCTGATTTACTCTTCACCCACTGTATCATTCCACATTATTTTCATTATATAGAATTATTTGGAAGTCACTTCTGCAAATGTGCAAATGTAACTACAGTTGAGTAGCAGAGATTTCTGGGGGCCTGAGAAATATAAATATATATGTATGATATTTGTCCTTCCAGGTTCCCACGACGGAGATGTTTTGTTGCTATGGTCCAGTGGTTCCCGACGGATACGGCGTATGCTACAACCCGCAGGCCGACCACATGCTGTTCTGTGTGTCCAGTTTCAGAGAGAGTAAAGAAACCTGTTCAGGGCGGTTCGTGCGGGCGCTGGACGCGGGACTGCAGGACATGATGAATCTGTGCGCCAAACACACCGGACACGAATAACAGCGTCAGTGGAAGAACAACACCGCCCAGTCAGCCTCAGCTCTACAGCGCTTCACAAAGGACACAGTCAGATTTCACACGAGACACAGTCAGATATTACACATGGGACACAGTCAGATATTACACACGGGACACAGTCAGATATTACACACGGGACACAGTCAGATATTACACACGGGACACAGTCAGATTACACACGGGACACAGTCAGATATTACACACGGGACACAGTCAGATATTACACACGGGACACAGTCAGATATTACACACGGGACACAGTCAGATATTACACGGGACACAGTCAGATATTACACACGGGACACAGTCAGATTACACACGGGACACAGTCAGATATTACACACGGGACACAGTCAGATTACACACAGGACACAGTCAGATATACACACGGGACACAGTCAGATTACACACAAGACACAGTCAGATTACACACAGGACACAGTCAGATTACACACGGGACACAGTCAGATATTACACACGGGACACAGTCAGATTACACACGAGACAGTCAGATTACACACAGGACACAGTCAGATTACACACGGGACACAGTCAGATATTACACACGAGACACAGTCAGATTACACACGGGACACAGTCAGATATTACACACGGGACACTGTCAGATTACACACGGGACACAGTCAGATATTACACACGGGACACAGTCAGATATTACACACGGGACACAGTCAGATTACACACGAGACACAGTCAGATTACACACGGGACACAGTCAGATTACAAATGGGACACAGTCAGATTTCACACGAGACACAGTCAGATATTACACACGGGACACAGTCAGATTACACACGAGACACAGTCAGATTACACATGAGACACAGTCAGATATTACACACGGGACACAGTCAGATTACACACGGGACACAGTCAGATTACACACGAGACACAGTCAGATATTACACACGGGACACAGTCAGATTACACACGGGACACAATCAGATATTACACACGGGACACAGTCAGATATTACACACGGGACACAGTCAGATTACACACGGGACACAGTCAGATTACACATGGGACACAATCTGATATTACACACGGGACACAGTCAGATATTACACAACGGGACACAGTCAGATTTCACACGAGACACAGTCAGATATTACACACGGGACACAGTCAGATATTACACATGGGACACAGTCAGATTACACACGGGACACAGTCAGATTACACACGGGACACAGTCAGATATTACACATGGGACACAGTCAGATTACACACGGGACACAGTCAGATATTACACAACGGGACACAGTCAGATTTCACACGAGACACAGTCAGATTACACACGGGACACAGTCAGATATTACACATGGGACACAGTCAGATTACACACGGGACACAGTCAGATTACACACGGGACACAGTCAGATATTACACACGGGACACAGTCAGATATTACACACGGGACACAGTAAGATTTCACGCGGGACACAGTCAGATATTACACACGGGACACAGTCAGATTACACACGGGACACAATCAGATTATACATGGGACACAGTTAGATTTCACACGGGACACAGTCAGATTATACATGGGACACAGTCAGATTTCACACGGGACAAAGTCAGATTACACACGGGACAGTCATTTTACACACGGGACACAGTCAGATTTGACACGGGACACAGTTAGATTTTACACGAGACACAGTCAGTTTATACATGGGACACAGTCAGATTTCACACGGGACACAGTCAGATTATACATGGGACACAGTCAGATTTCACACAGGACACAGTCAGATTTCACACGGGACACAGTTAGATTTTACACAGTCAGTTTATACATGGGACACAGTCAGATTTCACACGGGACACAGTCAGATTTCACATGGGACACAGTCAGATTTCACACGGGACACAGTCAGATTACACACCAGACACAGTCAGATTACACACGGGACACAGTCAGATTTCACAAGGGACACAGTCAGATTGCACACGGGTCAGATTACACACAGGACAATCAGATTACACACGGGACACAGTCAGATTACACACGGGTCAGATTACACACGGGACACAGTCACATTTCACACGAGACACAGTCAGATTACACATGGGACAGTCAGATTACACACGGGACACAGTCAGATTTCATACGGGACAAAGTCAGATTTCACACGGGACACAGTCAGATTTCACACCAGACACAGTTAGATTTCACACCAGACACAGTCAGATTACACACGAGACACAGTCAGATTACACACAGGTCAGATTACACACGAGACACAGTCAGATTACGAACGAGACACAGTCAGATTACACACGGGACACAGTCAGATTTAACATGGGACACAGTCAGATTTCACACGAGACACAGTCAGATTTCACACGAGACACAGTCAGATTTCACACGGGACACAGTTAGATTTTACACGAGACACAGTCAGTTTATACATGGGACACAGTCAGATTTCACACGGGACACAGTCAGATTTCACACGGGACACAGTCAGATTTCACACGGGACACAGTCAGATTTCACACGGGACACAGTCAGATTTCACACCAGACACAGTCAGATTACACACGGGACACAGTCAGATTACACACCGGACACAGTCAGATTACAAACGAGACACAGTCAGATTACACACGGGACACAGTCAGATTTAACATGGGACACAGTCAGATTTCACACGAGACACAGTCAGATTACACACGGGACACAGTCAGATTACACACGGGTCAGATTACACACGGGACACAGTCAGATTTCACACGGGACACAGTCAGATTTCACACGAGACACAGTCAGATTACACATGGGTCAGATTACACACGGGACACAGTCAGATTACACACGGGTCAGATTACACACGGGACACAGTCACATTTCACACGAGACACAGTCAGATTACACACGGGACACAGTCAGATTACACACGGGTCAGATTACACACGGGACACAGTCACATTTCACACGAGACACAGTCAGATTACACACGGGACACAGTCAGATTACACACTGGTCAGATTACACACGGGACACAGTTACATTTCACACGGGACACAGTCAGATTACACACGGGTCAGATTACACCCTAACCCTAACCCTAACGGGACATAGTCAGATTATACACGAGACACAGTCAGATATTACACACGGGACACAGTCAGATTACACACGGGACACAGTCAGATATTACACACGGGACACAGTCAGATTTCACACGAGACACAGTCAGATATTACACACGGGACACAGTCAGATTACAAATGGGACACAGTCAGATTACACATGGGACACAGTCAGATATTACACATGGGACACAGTCAGATTACACACGGGACACAGTCAGATTACACACGGGACACAGTCAGATATTACACACGGGACACAGTCAGATATTACACACGGGACACAGTAAGATTTCACACGGGACACAGTCAGATATTACACACGGGACACAGTCAGATTACACACGGGACACAGTCAGATTATACATGGGACACAGTTAGATTTCACACGGGACACAGTCAGATTATACATGGGACACAGTCAGATTTCACACGGGACACAGTCAGATTATACATGGGACACAGTTAGATTTCACACGGGACACAGTCAGATTACACACGGGACACAGTCAGATTTCACACGGGACACAGTCAGATTTCACACAGGACACAGTCAGATTTCACACGGGACACAGTTAGATTTTACACGAGACACAGTCAGTTTATACATGGGACACAGTCAGATTTCACACGGGACACAGTCAGATTTCACACGGGACACAGTCAGATTTCACACCAGACACAGTCAGATTTCACACCAGACAAAGTCAGATTACACACGAGACACAGTCAGATTACAAACGGGACACAGTCAAATTACACACGGCACACAGTCAGATTTCACAAGGGACACAGTCAGATTGCACACGGGTCAGATTACACACGGGACACAGTCACATTTCACACGAGACACAGTCAGATTACACACGGGTCAGATTACACACGGGACACAGTCACATTTCACACGAGACACAGTCAGATTACACACGGGTCAGATTACACACGGGACACAGTCAGATTACACACGGGTCAGATTACACACGGGACACAATCACATTTCACACGAGACACAGTCAGATTACACACGGGACACAGTCAGATTACACACGGGACACAGTCAGATTACACACGGGTCAGATTACACACGGGACACAGTCAGATTACACGGGTCAGATTACACCGGACACAGTCACATTTCACGAGACACAGTCAGATTACACACGGGACACAGTCAGATTACACACGGGTCAGATTACACACGGGACACAGTCACATTTCACAGGAGACACAGTCAGATTACACACGGGACACAGTCAGATTACACACTGGTCAGATTACACACGGGACACAGTTACATTTCACACGGGACACAGTCAGATTACACACGGGTCAGATTACACACGAGACACAGTCAGATTACACACAGGTCAGACTACACACTGGACACAGTCAGATTACACACAGGTCAGATTACACACGAGACACAGTCAGATTACACACGGGTCAGATTACACACGAGACACAGTCAGATTACACACGGGACACAGTCAGATTACACACAGGACACAGTCAGATTACACACGGGACACAGTCAGATTACACACGGGTCAGATTACACACGAGACACAGTCAGATTACACATGGGACAGTCAGATTACACACGGGACAAAGTCAGATTTCATACGGGACAAAGTCAGATTTCACACGGGACACAGTCAGATTTCACACGGGACACAGTTAGATTTCACACCAGACACAGTCAGATTACACACGAGACACAGTCAGATTACACACGGGACACAGTCAGATTACACACGGGTCAGATTACACACGGGACACAGTCACATTTCACACGAGACACAGTCAGATTACACACAGGTCAGATTACACACGGGACACAGTCACATTTCACACGAGACACAGTCAGATTACACACGGGACACAGTCAGATTATACACTGGTCAGATTACACACGGGACACAGTCACATTTCACACGAGACACAGTCAGATTACACACGGGACACAGTCAGATTACACACGGGACACAGTCAGATTACACACGGGTCAGATTACACACGGGACACAGTCACATTTCACACGAGACACAGTCAGATTACACATGGGACACAGTCAGATTACACACGGGACACAGTCAGATTACACACGGGTCAGATTACACACGGGACACAGTCAGATTACACACGGGACACAAGTTACATTTCACACGGGACACAGTCAGATTACACACGGGTCATATTACACACGAGACACAGTCAGATTACATACAGGACACAGTCAGATTACACACGGGTCAGATTACACACCGGACACAGTCAGATTACACATGGGTCAGATTACACACAAGACACAGTCAGATTACACACGGGACACAGTCAGATTACACACGGGACACAGTCAGATTACACACGGGACACAGTCAGATTACACACGGGACACAGTCAGATTACACACGGGTCAGATTACACACGAGACACAGTCAGATTACACACGGGTCAGATTACACACGGGTCAGATTACACACGAGACACAGTCAGATTACACATGGGTCAGATTACACACGAGACACAGTCAGATTACACACGAGACACTGTCAGATTACACACGAGACACAGTCAGATTACACAATAGACACAGTCAGATTACACATGGGACACAGTCAGATTACACACGAGACACAGTCAGATTACACACGAGACACAGTCAGATTACACATGGGACACAGTCAGATTACACACGGGTCAGATTACACACGAGACACAGTCAGATTACACACGGGACACAGTCAGATTACACACGGGACACTGTCAGATTACACACGGGTCAGATTACACACGGGACACAGTCACATTTCACACGGGACACAGTCAGATTACACACGGGTCAGATTACACACGAGACACAGTCAGATTACATACGGGACACAGTCAGATTACACACGGGTCAGATTACACACTGGACACAGTCAGATTACACACGAGACACAGTCAGATTACACACGAGACACAGTCAGATTACACACGGGTCAGATTACACACGAGACACAGTCAGATTACACACGAGACACAGTCAGATTTCATACGGGACAAAGTCAGATTACACACGAGACACAGTCAGATTACACACGAGACACAGTCAGATTACACACGGGTCAGATTACACACGAGACACAGTCAGATTACACACGAGACACAGTCAGATTACACACGGGACACTGTCAGATTACACACGGGTCAGATTACACACGAGACACAGTCAGATTACACACGAGACACAATCAGATTACACACGGGTCAGATTACACACGAGACACAGTCAGATTACATACGGGACACAGTCAGATTACACACGGGTCAGATTACACACTGGACACAGTCAGATTACACACGAGACACAGTCAGATTACACATGGGACAGTCAGATTACACACGGGTCAGATTACACACGAGACACAGTCAGATTACACACGAGACACAGTCAGATTTCATACGGGACAAAGTCAGATTACACACGAGACACAGTCAGATTTCACACGGGACAAAGTCAGATTTCATACGGGACAAAGTCAGATTACACACGAGACACAGTCAGATTACACACAGGTCAGATTACACATGAGACAGTCAGATTACAAACGAGACACAGTCAGATTACACACGGGACACAGTCAGATTACACACGGGACACAGTCAGATTACACACGAGACAGTCAGATTACACACGGGTCAGATTACACACGGGACACAGTCACATTTCACACGAGACACAGTCAGATTACATACAGGACACAGTCAGATTACACACGGGTCAGATTACACACCGGACACAGTCAGATTACACACGGGTCAGATTACATACGGGACACAGTCTCAGTCCTGCTGTAGCTCACAGATGGCCGTCAGACTGAAGCAGCACAGAATGGCTTCGCTTGATGATATGATGGGAATGATATTCCTCCTGTACCTTGAGCTCAGTTTAGAGACATTTATGTTGGAAATGTTATTTTTTCACATTCTGGTTAGATAAAGTTTTACTGAAATAATACTTCATGTCTTTAAGCAGACACAAACGCTTGGGAATGCAGATGAACTGTCTGTCTGATGATCACTGTCTGTGGACGTTCGATCTTAAGTTTAAACTTTATTTAATGTCCAGTTACAGAGTAATTATACATTAACTACTGAGAGACACGAATTAACCACACGTAGCGTTTGGTTTAGGGTTAGCTGCATGGAATGCATCATTTATAGTTATTTATTACAGTAAATACATGTCACATGTAACAAGGACACTAAAATAAAGTGTAACAGATTTTAATTTATAATACTTATGCTATAATGAAAAATCTATTCATAGCAACAATAACCAGTACTGTAAATCCATCCATCCTACCGTAATGATATTGGCATGTTAACATTTGCATATCTTTTAAAATAGTTCAAAACTGAAGCAGGTATAAGTTTACTGGTAGTCTGTAAAAGCCGACATTATGAGCATTAACGCTGCTAATATCACTACGACTGGTCTCATACACACACACACACACACACACACACACACACACACACACACACACACACACACACACACACACACACACACACACACACACACACTGTAAAATATACTTCATGTACTGCAAGAAATTATGCATTTAAAGAACTTAAACATTAATCTCAAAGTGCATATGAATGTGAAGCTCCAGTGTGTGTTATTACTGTATTTGGATGTACTGTCTATGCATTTTGTGCTCTAACATCAAAAACAAAGTTTATATACATTATACATATATATATATATTTATTTATTTTTTTAATTTTTTGTGCAATAAATTCAGATAAAGTTCGATATGTTAAACGCTGTGATATAAATATTTGCACATATTCGAGATTTACGCACTAATAACCCTCCTCAGTATGAACATGCATCTGTTCCTATAATGTTTCTGTCCTGGTCGTGTTTGTCTTGTTTGTTCTTTATGGTATTTATTAATGTCTAATGGATTCATTCATGACTGTCAGCTGAATAAAAATACACATAACATGTATTTTTGTAAGTTCTATGGATTTTACTCATGTATAATGTTTGTCACTGTATTATTGTGCATTAATAACTAATTCAGAGCTGCCAGTCCTATGAGACATGAATAAATAAAAATAATTACATTAATAAATCAGATTTCATTGCATAACTGATAAAGGTCATTAGATAATAACCAACGCTCACTTTCAGAGAGAAACATCTAGAACATCACTGCTGATACACACACACACACACACGCAAGCATGCATGCACACACACACACACACACACACACATACTCTCTCATACACACACACACACACACGTCTGGTTCACTATCTTTGTGGGGACTCTGCATAGATGTAATGGATTTTATACTGTACAAACTGTACATTCTATCCCCCTACACTGCCCCTAAACCTACCCATCACACACACACACACACACACACACACACACACACACACACTGCCCCTGCCCCTAAACCTACCCATCACACACACAAACACACACTAGTAAGAACATCAGTAGAAATTAACACATTTGTGATAATCCGAGTGTTGATTATCAAAAAGCTGTAACTCAGAAAATGGAGCAAAATTTTGCACATGAAAATTTGGTTCAGTTTCACATCTAAGTGTGTTGCATTTCATATGATCCCGGTACCTTGTACACATGAAGCTGTTTCCAGACGGACGGGTGACCCGTGTCAGCCAATCAGATTGCAGCTGGTAATTTCGGCAAGTGTCTTTTATTCAGTATCTGAACACAAACAGGTTTAAACTTTAATCCTCATACACACTAATAAATAAAAGGGCAATGCCGTAGAAGAACCAGTTCTCGTTTCTCCTGTCGATGATCAGTTCCTAAAAGAACCTTTTCTTGGTGTGAAGAATATTTTAATTGTGCAACGGAAAGCTTCAGCTTCATGTTATAGTCTCTTCTGGAACCGCCGATGCCAGCGAGAAGCTTTATTTTAGGAGTTATTTTAGGAGGATAGGCTGGGAAATGAAGCCATTCCTCTCGTGGAATCAGTTTTCAGCTCCTGACATTTCAAAAGATAAAATGTTTCTGAATGCGACAGCATTGTTCTCTCGTTCTTAAAATCTTTCAATTAAAGTAAAGAGCAGAAAAATGTTTTTATTATAAAGTGCTTCTCATAATGACCGCTGGCATTTCTGAGGAAGATGTCAGTAGTCGTCTTCCTCTCACACACGGGTTTAAGAGTCTAATTGGCCGAGGAAGAGAGACGCGTTTGCTAATGATCCTGAAAACATGGCAGTGAGAAGGACTCGTCCTGCGCCGCTCCGTCATCCTCCCTAATGAAGCTCCGGCTCCTAACTTTAGTTTAAAGCGGACAAACTGTCCACCCATTTACTCAAACCATATAGTGCAGTGGACAAGAATCCAGCAATCCATTTAATCTCCTTAATGAAGCGATCAGAATGAAGGGAGAGATGATGGAGACGAACAGACACGGGTGATCGCTGAACAGCGGGGCTGTGAAGACGAGGCTGCCCACTGTTGATATACGTGATCACACGTGCCATTCATCACAGTAAAATCTGACCCAGTAAATCAGTGTTGAGCTGCTTCTGTTCAAGGCTGTTGGAGTTAAAGGTCAGCCGTGTTTTCATTCAGCTGTCTCCGGCTTTATATCAATCGTAATGTGACAGCCAGCGGTTCAGTCTCTATCCACTGCAGTGAGGGTTAATACAGTAATCCACATCTCCTGCCGTTCAGACGAATCTACAAATGCAGACTGGAGCAAGAAAGCAGGATATCGGTTGATTTTTAGATCAATAAGCAATTTAGTTTGATCCAGAAAAGGTTTCCAGCGCTGCAGGCCCGATTTATGACAAACACACACCGCAGCTCCGGCTCGGACTGGACAAGTCTCACCGGATCGCCACACCTGCAGATGTTCTGAAGATGCTCTGCAGATGTTCTGAAGATGCTCTGCAGATGTTCTGATACTCTGCAGATGTTCTGAAGATGCTCTGCAGATGTTCTGATGCTCTGCAGATGTTCTGAAGATGCTCTGCAGATGTTCTGATGATGCTCTGCAGATCTTCTGATGCTCTGCAGATGTTCTGATGCTCTGCAGATGTTCTGAAGATGCTCTGCAGATGTTCTGATGATGCTCTGCAGATGTTCTGATGCTCTGCAGATGTTCTGATGCTCTGCAGATGTTCTGAAGATGCTCTGCAGATGTTCTGATGATGCTCTGCAGATGTTCTGATGCTCTGCAGATGTTCTGATGCTCTGCAGATGTTCTGAAGATGCTCTGCAGATGTTCTGATACTCTGCAGATGTTCTGAAGATGCTCTGCAGATGTTCTGATGCTCTGCAGATGTTCTGAAGATGCTCTGCAGATGTTCTGATGATGCTCTGCAGATGTTCTGATGCTCTGCAGATGTTCTGATGCTCTGCAGATGTTCTGATGATACTCTGCAGATGTTATGATGATGCTCTGCAGATGTTCTGATACTCTGCAGATGTTCTGATGATACTCTGCAGATGTTCTGATGATGCTCTGCAGATGTTCTGATGATGCTCTGCAGATGTTCTGAAGATGCTCTGCAGATGTTCTGATGCTCTGCAGATGTTCTGATGCTCTGCAGACGTTCTGATGATGCTCTGCAGACGTTTTGATGATGCTCTGCAGATGTTCTGATGCTCTGCAGATGTTCTGAAGATGCTCTGCAGATGTTCTGAAGATGCTCTGCAGATGTTCTGATGCTCTGCAGATGTTCTGATACTCTGCAGATGTTCTGATACTCTGCAGATGTTCTGATGATGCTCTGCAGATGTTCTGATACTCTGCAGATGTTCTGATACTCTGCAGATGTTCTGATGATGCTCTGCAGATGTTCTGATACTCTGCAGATGTTCTGATGATGCTCTGCAGATGTTCTGAAGATGCTCTGCAGATGTTCTGATGATGCTCTGCAGATGTTCTGATGATGCTCTGCAGATGTTCTGAAGATGATCTGCAGATGTTCTGATGATGCTCTGCAGATGTTCTGATGCTCTGCAGATGTTCTGATGATGCTCTGCAGATGTTCTGAAGATGATCTGCAGATGTTATGATGATGCTCTGCAGATGTTCTGATACTCTGCAGATGTTCTGATGATACTCTGCAGATGTTCTGATGATGCTCTGCAGATGTTCTGATGATGCTCTGCAGATGTTCTGAAGATGCTCTGCAGATGTTCTGATGATGCTCTGCAGATGTTCTGATACTCTGCAGATGTTCTGATGATGCTCTGCAGATGTTCTGATGATGCTCTGCAGATGTTCTGATGATGCTCTGCAGATGTTCTGCAGATATTCTGCCATTAAATCGCTCCTGAAAGCACAAACTCCGTCTGCACAGCTTCAAGCAAGAGCCCATCTGTAGAGAATGAAGGGCCATTCATGCTTTTATTAGACACACTGATCTCTCGAGTCTCGGTACTGAAGGGTCACAAATACAGGGATTAGGGTCTGTTCAATCATCGGGACAGCGAACAGGACGTCATGTGTCGACTCATACAGCTTGCATGAACATCTCCGATTTACTGCATGAAACACATTCTGTTTGTCAGCCATTATTGAGATGAAACGAGTGAACAGAGAAGTTACAGCAGACGAGAGCCATGAACAGCTGACCTATGAGACTAACTTTCATCAGTTCATCCGGGCCAGTGTTAGAGTAAACTCCTCTAAAGCGGGTCCTGACTGGGTGAAACACGCAGGTCTTACAGCGGTGAAATCAATCAGGTAAAATTTAGTCATTCTTTTCCTTTTACAGAAGCTAATGAAGCAGATCTGCGGTCTATTTTCAGCCGTATGACCTGAAGAGACTCCTGCGTTCAGACTCACATTTGCACTTCAAATGAAGCAGAAACTGAATTAATGCAAAATGAAGAAATGAAAGAGCCGTGAGATTCATTGGGTGTTTCTTCCTTCAGGAAACACAATTCCCAGCAGCCTCTCTGATACATTTGAAAATCTCTTTCTCTATTTGTCTAATGAAAAGAAATGAATGCATGTTGTCCCGAGGCCTTCAGAAGAAGATAAACATGATTATCAGTAAAGACATGAGAGGAATCACTTATTAAACGATGTACAATAATTCAGGACACTCGAAGGCCCGTCACTGAATCCAAACAGATCGTCTGAAAACAGAACCAACACGCCACAAGTGCCATGATAGAAACATTTGCATGTTTTTAATACCATATCGCATGGACTACATCATTTCTTTGGTATTTTTTTTTAAATATAGTTTTACGTATACAGTATATACAATCTTCCATCAACTGGCAGATCAAGGGTCAAGTGAAGGGTAACAGCGGCAAAATAAACAAGAAAATTCCAAGGAGGGGACTAAAGAAGGCAGAAATCTTTGGTATTCTTTGTATGCTGGCTTTGTGTCAATAGTTGCATGGCAATCATTGAGTATGACACTGTGTTTTGTGCACCTGATGGAGGACAGCTCTGCCCAGTCACGTTTCCCTGAAGATGTTGTGCAGAAACGAGGCTTGAAGCGAGGAGCCCAGCGGGTCTCGCGTCTGACAGCTCTGTAACGAGCAGCGGCTTTAAGACCCTGGAGCCCCTGCTGACAGGCAGGAGGGCCTGATTGCGGAGCTGCACCGTGAGGCCCGCGGGCATCTGCTTTTCTTTTCTACAGACATGAGCTGACGTCTGGTCACGGAGCAGCGCCACGAGGCCTCTTCCCTGTCAGCTTGTTTTGTGATGGGGGTCTGACAACACGTCTCTATTACCCACAATGCCTTTTCCATTGCTGTTAAACTCACTACCTCACAAGAACCCTTCCTCTGTGCCTCATTTTCACGTGTCATTTCCCTCAGCAGATGTGTGCAGATTTAATCAAACTCATCTTTAACATGATCAAGGACCAAAACCGCAGAAAACGCACAAACAGCTGCCGTGGACGCTTTGAAATCTGTGCCAGAGAAAGTCAAGCATGTCTTCCTTTTTCCAGAGACTCTGCTGACGGACATGTGTGGAAATAAAGCAGATGGTGAAGCCAGAAACAACCACAAACCACACTGACACTCCTCTTCTGTAAATCTGGTGTCACTTCTCTTCTGTAAATCTGGTGTCACTTCTCTTCTGTAAATCTGGTGTCACTTCTCTTCAGTAAATCTGGTGTCGCTTCTCTTCTGTAAATCTGGTGTCACTTCTCTTCTGTAAATCTGGTGTGCTTCTCTTCTGTAAATCTGGTGTCACTTCTCTTCTGTAAATCTGGTGTCGCTTCTCTTCTGTAAATCTGGTGTCACTTCTCTTCTGTAAATCTGGTGTCACTTCTCTTCTGTAAATCTGGTGTCGCTTCTCTTCTGTAAATCTGGTGTCGCTTCTCTTCTGTAAATCTGGTGTCACTTCTCTTCTGTAAATCTGGTGTGCTTCTCTTCTGTAAACGTGGTGTCGCTTCTCTTCTGTAAATGTGGTGTCGCTTCTCTTCTGTAAATCTGGTGTCGCTTCTCTTCTGTAAATCTGGTGTCGCTTCTCTTCTGTAAATCTGGTGTCACTTCTCTTCAGTAAATCTGGTGTCGCTTCTCTTCAGTAAATCTGGTGTTGCTTCTCTTCTGTAAATCTGGTGTCGCTTCTCTTCTGTAAATCTGGTGTCGCTTCTCTTCTGTAAATCTGGTGTCGCTTCTCTTCTGTAAATCTGGTGTCGCTTCTCTTCTGTAAATCTGGTGTCACTTCTCTTCTGTAAATCTGGTGTGCTTCTCTTCTGTAAACGTGGTGTCGCTTCTCTTCTGTAAATGTGGTGTCGCTTCTCTTCTGTAAATCTGGTGTCGCTTCTCTTCTGTAAATCTGGTGTCGCTTCTCTTCTGTAAATCTGGTGTGCTTCTCTTCTGTAAATCTGGTGTCACTTCTCTTCTGTAAATGTGGTGTCGCTTCTCTTCTGTAAATCTGATGTCGCTTCTCTTCTGTAAATCTGGTGTCGCTTCTCTTCTGTAAATCTGGTGTCGCTTCTCTTCTGTAAATCTGGTGTCGCTTCTCTTCTGTAAATCTGGTGTCGCTTCTTCTGTAAATCTGGTGTGCTTCTCTTCTGTAAACGTGGTGTCTTCTCTTCTGTAAATGTGGTGTCGCTCTCTTCTGTAAATCTGGTGTCGCTTCTTCTGTAAATCTGGTGTCGCTTCTCTTCTGTAAATCTGGTGTCACTTCTCTTCAGTAAATCTGGTGTCTTCTCTTCAGTAAATCTGGTGTTGCTTCTCTTCTGTAAATCTGGTGTCGCTTCTCTTCTGTAAATCTGGTGTCGCTTCTCTTCTGTAAATCTGGTGTCGCTTCTCTTCTGTAAATCTGGTGTCTTCTCTTCTGTAAATCTGGTGTCACTTCTCTTCTGTAAATCTGGTGTGCTTCTCTTCTGTAAAGCGTGGTGTCGCTTCTCTTCTGTAAATGTGGTGTCGCTTCTCTTCTGTAAATCTGGTGTCGCTTCTCTTCTGTAAATCTGGTGTCACTTCTCTTCTGTAAATCTGGTGTGCTTCTCTTCTGTAAATCTGGTGTCACTTCTCTTCTGTAAATGTGGTGTCGCTTCTCTTCTGTAAATCTGATGTCTTCTCTTCTGTAAATCTGGTGTCGCTTCTCTTCTGTAAATCTGGTGTGCTTCTCTTCTGTAAATGTGGTGTCGCTTCTCTTCTGTAAATCTGGTGTCACTTCTCTTCTGTAAATCTGGTGTCGCTTCTCTTCTGTAAATCTGGTGTCGCTTCTCTTCTGTAAATCTGGTGTCGCTTCTCTTCTATAAACGTGGTGTCGCTTCTCTTCTGTAAATGTGGTGTCGCTTCTCTTCCGTAAATGTGGTGTCGCTTCTCTTCTGTAAATGTTGTGTCACTTCTCTTCTGTAAATCTGGTGTGCTTCTCTTCTGTAAATGTGGTGTCGCTTCTCTTCTGTAAATGTGGTGTCGCTTCTCTTCTGTAAATCTGGAGTCGCTTCTCTTCTGTAAATCTGGTGTGCTTCTCTTCTGTAAATCTGGTGTCATTTCTCTTCAGTAAATCTGGTGTCACTTCTCTTCTGTAAATCTGGTGTGCTTCTCTTCTGTAAATGTGGTGTCGCTTCTCTTCTGTAAATGTGGTGTCGCTTCTCTTCTGTAAATGTGGTGTCGCTTCTCTTATGTAAATGTGGTGTCGATTCTCTTATGTAAATGTGGTGTCGCTTCTCTTCTGTAAATGTGGTGTCGTTTCTCTTCTGTAAATTTGGTGTGCTTCTCTTCTGTAAATCTGGTGTCACTTCTCTTCTGTAAATCTGGTGTCACTTCTCTTCTGTAAATCTGGTGTCGCTTCTCTTCTGTAAATGTGGTGTCGCTTCTCTTCTGTAAATCTGGAGTCGCTTCTCTTCTGTAAATCTGGTGTGCTTCTCTTCTGTAAATCTGGTGTCATTTCTCTTCAGTAAATCTGGTGTCACTTCTCTTCTGTAAATCTGGTGTGCTTCTCTTCTGTAAATGTGGTGTCGCTTCTCTTCTGTAAATGTGGTGTCGCTTCTCTTCTGTAAATGTGGTGTCGCTTCTCTTATGTAAATGTGGTGTCGCTTCTCTTCTGTAAATGTGGTGTCGTTTCTCTTCTGTAAATTTGGTGTGCTTCTCTTCTGTAAATCTGGTGTCACTTCTCTCTGTAAATCTGGTGTCACTTCTCTTCTGTAAATCTGGTGTCGCTTCTCTTCTGTAAATGTGGTGTGCTTCTCTTCTGTAAATCTGGTGTGCTTCTCTTCTGTAAATCTGGTGTCACTTCTCCTCTGTAAATCTGGTGTGCTTCTCTTCTGTAAATCTGGTGTCACTTCTCTTCTGTAAATCTGGTGTCGCTTCTCTTCTGTAAATGTGGTGTGCTTCTCTTCAGTAAATGTGGTGTGCTTCTCTTCTGTAAATCTGGTGTCACTTCTCTTCTGTAAATCTGGTGTCGCTTCTCTTTTGTAAATCTGGTGTCGCTTCTCTTTTGTAAATCTGGTGTCACTTCTCTTCTGTAAATCTGGTGTCGCTTCTCTTCTGTAAATCTGGTGTCGCTTCTCTTCTGTAAATGTGGCGTGAGTTCTCTTCTGTAAATCTGGTGTCGCTTCTCTTCTGTAAATCTGGTGTCGCTTCTCTTCTGTAAATGTGGCGTCAGTTCTCTTCTGTAAATCTGGTGTCGCTTCTCTTCTGTAAATCTGGTGTAGCTTCTC
>CM040920.1:35902980-35907980 GCA_023029165.1 Gobiocypris rarus | reverse complement strand
CGGCTCTCGTCTCTCTTTACCCCGCGACTCTCGTCTCTTTACCCCACGACTCTCGTCTCTCTTTACCCCACGACTCTCTCTCTTTACCCCACGACTCTCGTCTCTCTTTACCCCACGACTCTCGTCTCTCTTTACCCACGACTCTCGTCTCTCTTTACCCGACTCTCGTCTCTCTTTACCCCGACTCTCGTCTCTCTTTACCCCACGACTCTCTCTCTTTACCCCACGACTCTCGTCTCTCTTTTACCCCACGACTCGTCTCTCTTTACGACTCTCGTCTCTCTTTGCCCCTTTACCCCACGACTCGTCTCTCTTTTACCCCACGACTCTCGTCTCTCTTTACCCCACGACTCGTCTCTCTTTGCCCCACGACTCGTCTCTCTTTACCCCACGACTCGTCTCTCTTTACCCACGGCTCTCGTCTCTCTCTTTGCCCCGCTCTCGTCTCTCTTTACCCCACGACTCTCGTCTCTCTTTACCCCGACTCTCGTCTCTCTTTACCCCACTCTCTTTGCCCACGACTCGTCTCTCTTTACCCCACGACTCGTCTCTCTTTACCCCACGACTCTCGTCTCTCTTTACCCCACGACTCTCGTCTCTCTTTTGCCCGACTCTCGTCTCTCTTTACCCCACGACTCTCGTCTCTCTTTACCCCACGACTCGTCTCTCTTTACCCACGACTCTCGTCTCTCTTTACCCCCGACTCTCGTCTCTCTTTACCCCACGGCTCTCGTCTCTCTTTTTGACTCTCGTCTCTCTTTACCCACGGCTCGTCTCTCTTTGCGACTCGTCTCTCTTTACCCCACGGCTCTCGTCTCTCTTTGTTACCACGGACTCTCGTCTCTCTTTACCCCACGGCTCTCGTCTCTCTTTGCAGCGACTCTCGTCTCTCTTTACCCCACGGACTCTCGTCTCT
Organism: Gobiocypris rarus; assembly: GCA_023029165.1. Classification (NCBI taxonomy): domain Eukaryota; kingdom Metazoa; phylum Chordata; class Actinopteri; order Cypriniformes; family Gobionidae; genus Gobiocypris; species Gobiocypris rarus. The sequence goes on along the minus strand of CM040920.1, from coordinate 35,907,064 downwards.
CTTTACCCGCGACTCTCGTCTCTCTTTACCCCACTCTCTTTACCCCTCGACTCTCGTCTCTCTTTACCCAGCTCGTCGTCTCTCTTTACCCCACTCGTCTCTCTTTGCGACTCGTCTCTCTTTACCCGCGACTCTCGTCTCTCTTTACCCCACGACTCGTCTCTCTTTACCCACGACTCTCGTCTCTCTTTACCCCACGACTCTCGTCTCTCTTTACCCCACGACTCTCGTCTCTCTTTACCCCACGACTCTCGTCTCTCTTTGCCACGACTCTCGTCTCTCTTTGCCCCACGACTCTCGTCTCTCTTTACGACTCCGTCTCTCTTTACCCCACGACTCTCGTCTCTCTTTGCCCACGACTCTCGTCTCTCTTTACCCACGACTCGTCTCTCTTTACCCACGACTCTCGTCTCTCTTTGCCACGACTCTCGTCTCTCTTTACCCACGACTCGTCTCTCTTTACCCCACGACTCTCGTCTCTCTTTACCCACGACTCTCGTCTCTCTTTGCGACTCTCGTCTCTCTTTACCCACGACTCGTCTCTCTTTACCCACTCTCGTCTCTCTTTACCCCACGGACTCTCGTCTCTCTTTACCCCGACTCGTCTCTCTTTGTGACTCTCGTCTCTCTTTACCCACGACTCTCGTCTCTCTTTACCCACGACTCGTCTCTCTTTGTGACTCTCGTCTCTTTACCCCACGACTCGTCTCTCTTTACCCCACGACTCTCGTCTCTCTTTACCCCTCGACTCTCGTCTCTCTCTTTACCCACGGCTCTCGTCTCTCTTTACCCCACGGCTCGTCTCTCTTTACCTCGACTCTCGTCTCTCTTTACCCGGCTCGTCTCTCTTTACCCCACGGCTCTCGTCTCTCTTTACCCACGACTCTCGTCTCTCTTTACCCCCCGACTCGTCTCTCTTTACCCCACGACTCTCGTCTCTCTTTACCCCGACTCTCGTCTCTCTTTACCTCGCTCTCTTTACCCCACGGCTCTCGTCTCTCTTTACCCTCGACTCTCGTCTCTCTTTACCCGCGGCTCGTCTCTCTTTACCCACGGCTCTCGTCTCTCTTTACCCCATGACTCTCGTCTCTCTTTACCCAGCGACTCTCGTCTCTCTTTACCCGCGACTCTCGTCTCTCTTTGCCCCGCGACTCGTCTCTCTTTACCCGCGACTCTCGTCTCTCTTTACCCCACGACTCTCGTCTCTCTTTGCCCACTCGTCTCGACTCTCGTCTCTCTTTACCCCACGACTCTCGTCTCTCTTTTACCCCACGACTCTCGTCTCTCTTTACCCACGACTCGTCTCTCTTTGCCCCCAGCTCGTCTCTCTCTCTTTGACTCTCGTCTCTCTTTACCCCACGGCTCTCGTCTCTCTTTACCCCTCGACTCTCGTCTCTCTTTTACGACTCTCGTCTCTCTCTTTACCCCACGACTCTCGTCTCTCTTTACGACTCTCGTCTCTCTTTGCTGACTCTCGTCTCTCTTTACCCGACTCGTCTCTCTTTGCCCCACGACTCGTCTCTCTTTTACCCCGCGACTCGTCTCTCTTTACCCCCTCTCGTCTCTTTACCCCTCGACTCTCGTCTCTCTTTTACTCGTCTCTCTTTACGACTCTCGTCTCTCTTTGACTCGTCTCTCTTTTACCCCGACTCTCGTCTCTCTTTACCCGCGACTCGTCTCTCTTTTGACTCTCGTCTCTCTTTGACTCTCGTCTCTCTTTACCCGACTCTCGTCTCTCTTTTACCCCACGACTCTCTCTCTTTGCCCCATCTCGTCTCTCTTTACCCCACGACTCTCGTCTCTCTTTACCCACGACTCGTCTCTCTTTTACCCAGCGACTCGTCTCTCTTTACCCCACGACTCTCGTCTCTCTTTACCCGCGACTCTCGTCTCTCTTTACCCCACGGCTCTCGTCTCTCTTTACCCCGACTCGTCTCTCTTTACCCGACTCGTCTCTCTTTACGACTCTCGTCTCTCTTTACCCCACGACTCGTCTCTCTCTTTACCCGGCTCTCGTCTCTCTTTACCCACGACTCTCGTCTCTCTCTTTGACTCTCGTCTCTCTTTACCCAGCGACTCTCGTCTCTCTTTGTGACTCTCGTCTCTCTTTGCCCACGCTCTCGTCTCTCTTTACCCCGACTCTAGTCTCTCTTTACCCCTGACTCTCGTCTCTCTTTGCACGACTCTCGTCTCTCTTTACCCATGACTCTCGTCTCTCTTTGCCCATGACTCTCGTCTCTCTCTCTCTTTGCCCCGACTCTCGTCTCTCTCTTTACCCAGCGACTCTCGTCTCTCTTTACCCACGACTCTCGTCTCTCTTTACCCCACGACTCTCGTCTCTCTCTTTGCCCACGACTCGTCTCTCTTTTACGACTCTCGTCTCTCTTTACCCCGACTCGTCTCTCTTTGCGACTCTCGTCTCTCTTTACCGACTCGTCTCTCTTTGCCCGCGACTCTCGTCTCTCTTTACCCCACGGCTCTCGTCTCTCTTTACCCGCGACTCTCGTCTCTCTTTGCACGACTCTCGTCTCTCTTTTACCCCGACTCTCGTCTCTCTTTACCCCACGACTCTCGTCTCTCTTTACCCCACGGCTCGTCTCTCTTTACCCCACGACTCTCGTCTCTCTTTACCCACGACTCGTCTCTCTTTGCCCAGACTCTCGTCTCTCTTTGCGACTCTCGTCTCTCTTTACCCAGCTCGTCTCTCTTTACCCAGACTCTCGTCTCTCTCTTTACCCACGACTCTCGTCTCTCTTTACCCCACGACTCTCGTCTCTCTTTACGACTCGTCTCTCTTTACCCGCGACTCTCGTCTCTCTTTACCCACGACTCTCGTCTCTCTTTGCGACTCGTCTCTCTTTACCCCGACTCTCGTCTCTCTTTACCCACGGCTCTCGTCTCTCTTTACCCACGGCTCGTCTCTCTTTGCCCGCGACTCTCGTCTCTCTTTGCGACTCTGTCTCTCTTTCGTCTCTCTTTACCCCACGACTCGTCTCTTTGACGACTCGTCTCTCTTTACCCCACGACTCTCGTCTCTCTTTACCCCACTGCTCTCGTCTCTCTTTACCCCACGACTCTCGTCTCTCTTTACCCACGACTCGTCTCTCTTTACCCGACGACGTCTCTCTTTACCCTCGTCTCTCTCTCTTACCCCACGGCTCTCGTCTCTCTTTACCCCACGACTCTCGTCTCTCTTTGCCACGGCTCTCGTCTCTCTTTACCCCACGACTCTCGTCTCTCTTTACCCCACGGCTCGTCTCTCTTTACCCCCGGCTCTCGTCTCTCTTTACCCCACGACTCTCGTCTCTCTTTACCCCACGACTCGCGTCTCTCTCTTTGACTCTCGTCTCTCTTTACCCCACGACTCTCGTCTCTCTTTGCGACTCTCGTCTCTCTCTTTACCCCACGGCTCGTCTCTCTTTACCCCACGACTCTCGTCTCTCTTTAGCCCACGGCTCGTCTCTCTTTACCCCACGACTCGTCTCTCTTTACCCCACGGCTCGTCTCTCTTTACCCAGCGGCTCGTCTCTCTTTACCCCACGACTCGTCTCTCTTTACCCAGCGGCTCTCGTCTCTCTTTACCCCACGACTCTCGTCTCTCTTTGTGGCTCGTCTCTCTTTACCCCACGGCTCTCGTCTCTCTTTACCCACGACTCGTCTCTCTTTACCCGCGACTCTCGTCTCTCTTTACTCTCGTCTCTCTTTGCCTCGACTCGTCTCTCTTTACCCACGGCTCGTCTCTCTCTTTACCCCACGACTCGTCTCTCTTTACCCCACGGCTCGTCTCTCTCTTTGCCCACGACTCGTCTCTCTTTACCCCACGGCTCTCGTCTCTCTTTACCCCACGACTCTCGTCTCTCTTTGCCCCCGACTCGTCTCTCTTTACCCCACGGCTCGTCTCTCTTTACCCACGGCTCGTCTCTCTTTACCCCACGACTCGTCTCTCTTTACCCCACGGCTCGTCTCTCTTTACCCCACGACTCGTCTCTCTCTTTACCCCACGGCTCGTCTCTCTTTACCCCACGACTCTCGTCTCTCTTTACCCCACGGCTCTCGTCTCTCTTTACCCCACGACTCGTCTCTC
>CM040920.1:35875480-35895480 GCA_023029165.1 Gobiocypris rarus | reverse complement strand
GTTGTTGTTGTCTTGTGTGTTTGTGAGCTGTACTCAAGTGTTGTTGTTGTCTTGTGTGTTTGTGAGCTGGTCTTGAGTGTTGCTGTTGTCTTGTGTGTTTGTGAGCTGTACTCAAGTGTTGTTGTTGTCTTGTGTGTTTGTGAGCTGTACTCAAGTGTTGTTGTTGTCTTGTGTGTTTGTGAGCTGGTCTCAGTGTTGTTGTTGTCTTGTGTGTTTGTGAGCTGTACTCAGTGTTGTTGTTGTCTTGTGTGTTTGTGAGCTGTACTGAGTGTTGTTGTTGTCTTGTGTGTTTGTGAGCTGTACTCAAGTGTTGCTGTTGTCTTGTGTGTTTGTGAGCTGTACTCGAGTGTTGTTGTTGTCTTGTGTGTTTGTGAGCTGTACTCAAGTGTTGCTGTTGTCTTGTGTGTTTGTGAGCTGTACTCGAGTGTTGTTGTTGTCTTGTGTGTTTGTGAGCTGTACTCAAGTGTTGTTGTTGTCTTGTGTGTTTGTGAGCTGGTCTTGAGTGTTGATGTCTTGTGTGTTTGTGAGCTGGTCTTGAGTGTTGTTGTTGTCTTGTGTGTTTGTGAGCTGGTCTCGAGTGTTGTTGTTGTCTTGTGTGTTTGTGAGCTGTACTCGAGTGTGTTGTTGTTGTCTTGTGTGTTTGTGAGCTGTACTCAAGTGTTGTTGTTGTCTTGTGTGTTTGTGAGCTGGTCTTGAGTGTTGTTGTTGTCTTGTGTGTTTGTGAGCTGTACTTGAGTGTTGTTGTTGTCTTGTGTGTTTGTGAGCTGTACTCGAGTGTTGTTGTTGTCTTGTGTGTTTGTGAGCTGTACTCAGTGTTGTTGTTGTCTTGTGTGTTTGTGAGCTGTACTCAAGTGTTGCTGTTGTCTTGTGTGTTTGTGAGGCTGTACTCGAGTGTTGTTGTTGTCTTGTGTGTTTGTGAGCTGTACTCAAGTGTTGTTGTTGTCTTGTGTGTTTGTGAGCTGTACTCAGTGTTGTTGTTGTCTTGTGTGTTTGTGAGCTGTACTCGAGTGTTGTTGTTGTCTTGTGTGTTTGTAGGCTGTACTCAAGTGTTGTTGTTGTCTTGTGTGTTTGTGAGCTGGTCTTGAGTGTTGCTGTTGTCTTGTGTGTTTGTGAGCTGGTCTCGAGTGTTGTTGTTGTCTTGTGTGTTTGTGAGCTGTACTCAAGTGTTGCTGTTGTCTTGTGTGTTTGTGAGCTGTACTCAGTGTTGTTGTTGTCTTGTGTGTTTGTGAGCTGTACTCAAGTGTTGTTGTTGTCTTGTGTGTTTGTGAGCTGGTCTCGAGTGTTGTTGTTGTCTTGTGTGTTTGTGAGCTGTACTCAAGTGTTGTTGTTGTCTTGTGTGTTTGTGAGCTGGTCTTGAGTGTTGTTGTTGTCTTGTGTGTTTGTGAGCTGGTCTCGAGTGTTGTTGTTGTCTTGTGTGTTTGTGAGCTGGTCTTGAGTGTTACTGTTGTCTTGTGTGTTTGTGAGCTGTACTCAAGTGTTGTTGTTGTCTTGTGTGTTTGTGAGCTGGTCTTGAGTGTTGTTGTCTTGTGTGTTTGTGAGCTGGTCTTGAGTGTTGTTGTTGTCTTGTGTGTTTGTGAGCTGTACTCAAGTGTTGTTGTTGTCTTGTGTGTTTGTGAGCTGTACTCGAGTGTTGTTGTTGTCTTGTGTGTTTGTGAGCTGGTCTTGAGTGTTGCTGTTGTCTTGTGTGTTTGTGAGCTGGTCTTGAGTGTTACTGTTGTCTTGTGTGTTTGTGAGCTGTACTCGAGTGTTGTTGTCTTGTGTGTTTGTGAGCTGGTCTTGAGTGTTGCTGTTGTCTTGTGTGTTTGTGAGCTGGTCTCGAGTGTTGTTGTTGTCTTGTGTGTTTGTGAGCTGTACTCAGTGTTGTTGTTGTCTTGTGTGTTTGTGAGCTGGTCTTGAGTGTTGCTGTTGTCTTGTGTGTTTGTGAGCTGGTCTTGAGTGTTACTGTTGTCTTGTGTGTTTGTGAGCTGTACTCAAGTGTTGTTGTTGTCTTGTGTGTTTGTGAGCTGTACTCGAGTGTTACTGTTGTCTTGTGTGTTTGTGAGCTGTACTCAAGTGTTGCTGTTGTCTTGTGTGTTTTGAGCTGTACTCGAGTGTTGTTGTTGTCTTGTGTGTTTGTGAGCTGTACTCGAGTGTTGTTGTTGTCTTGTGTGTTTGTGAGCTGTACTCGAGTGTTGTTGTTGTCTTGTGTGTTTGTGAGCTGTACTCAAGTGTTGTTGTTGTCTTGTGTGTTTGTGAGCTGGTCTCGAGTGTTGTTGTTGTCTTGTGTGTTTGTGAGCTGTACTCGAGTGTTGTTGTTGTCTTGTGTGTTTGTGAGCTGTACTCGAGTGTTGTTGTTGTCTTGTGTGTTTGTGAGCTGTACTCAGTGTTGTTGTTGTCTTGTGTGTTTGTGAGCTGTACTCAAGTGTTGCTGTTGTCTTGTGTGTTTGTGAGCTGTACTCGAGTGTTGTTGTTGTCTTGTGTGTTTGTAGGCTGTACTAGTGTTGTTGTTGTCTTGTGTGTTTGTGAGCTGTACTCAAGTGTTGTTGTTGTCTTGTGTGTTTGTGAGCTGGTCTCAGTGTTGTTGTTGTCTTGTGTGTTTGTGAGCTGTACTCGAGTGTTGTTGTTGTCTTGTGTGTTTGTGAGCTGTACTCGAGTGTTGTTGTTGTCTTGTGTGTTTGTGAGCTGGTCTCGAGTGTTGTTGTTGTCTTGTGTGTTTGTGAGCTGTACTCAAGTGTTGTTGTTGTCTTGTGTGTTTGTGAGCTGGTCTTGAGTGTTGCTGTTGTCTTGTGTGTTTGTGAGCTGTACTCGAGTGTTGTTGTTGTCTTGTGTGTTTGTGAGCTGTACTCGAGTGTTGTTGTTGTCTTGTGTGTTTGTGAGCTGTACTCGAGTGTTGTTGTTGTCTTGTGTGTTTGTGAGCTGTACTCAAGTGTTGTTGTTGTCTTGTGTGTTTGTGAGCTGTACTCGAGTGTTGTTGTTGTCTTGTGTGTTTGTGAGCTGGTCTCGAGTGTTGTTGTTGTCTTGTGTGTTTGTGAGCTGTACTCGAGTGTTGTTGTTGTCTTGTGTGTTTGTGAGCTGTACTCAAGTGTTGTTGTTGTCTTGTGTGTTTGTGAGCTGGTCTCGAGTGTTGTTGTTGTCTTGTGTGTTTGTGAGCTGTACTCAGTGTTGTTGTTGTCTTGTGTGTTTGTGAGCTGGTCTCGAGTGTTGTTGTTGTCTTGTGTGTTTGTGAGCTGTACTCGAGTGTTGTTGTTGTCTTGTGTGTTTGTGAGCTGTACTCGAGTGTTGTTGTTGTCTTGTGTGTTTGTGAGCTGTACTCAAGTGTTGTTGTTGTCTTGTGTGTTTGTGAGCTGGTCTTGAGTGTTGTTGTCTTGTGTGTTTGTGAGCTGTACTCAAGTGTTGTTGTTGTCTTGTGTGTTTGTGAGCTGGTCTTGAGTGTTGTTGTCTTGTGTGTTTGTGAGCTGTACTCAAGTGTTGTTGTTGTCTTGTGTGTTTGTGAGCTGTACTCAAGTGTTGTTGTTGTCTTGTGTGTTTGTGAGCTGTACTCAGTGTTGTTGTTGTCTTGTGTGTTTGTGAGCTGGTCTTGAGTGTTGTTGTTGTCTTGTGTGTTTGTGAGCTGGTCTTGAGTGTTGTTGTTGTCTTGTGTGTTTGTGAGCTGTACTCAAGTGTTGTTGTTGTCTTGTGTGTTTGTGAGCTGGTCTTGAGTGTTGTTGTTGTCTTGTGTGTTTGTGAGCTGTACTCGAGTGTTGTTGTTGTCTTGTGTGTTTGTGAGCTGTACTAAAGTGTTGTTGTTGTCTTGTGTGTTTGTGAGCTGTACTCAGTGTTGTTGTTGTCTTGTGTGTTTGTGAGCTGGTACTCGAGTGTTGTTGTTGTCTTGTGTGTTTGTGAGCTGTACTCAGTGTTGTTGTTGTCTTGTGTGTTTGTGAGCTGTACTCGAGTGTTGTTGTTGTCTTGTGTGTTTGTGAGCTGTACTCAAGTGTTGTTGTTGTCTTGTGTGTTTGTGAGCTGTACTCGAGTGTTGTTGTTGTCTTGTGTGTTTGTGAGCTGTACTGAGTGTTGTTGTTGTCTTGTGTGTTTGTGAGCTGTACTCAAGTGTTGTTGTTGTCTTGTGTGTTTGTGAGCTGGTCTTGAGTGTTGTTGTTGTCTTGTGTGTTTGTGAGCTGTACTCGAGTGTTGTTGTTGTCTTGTGTGTTTGTGAGCTGTACTCGAGTGTTGTTGTTGTCTTGTGTGTTTGTGAGCTGTACTCAAGTGTTGTTGTTGTCTTGTGTGTTTGTGAGCTGTACTCGAGTGTTGTTGTTGTCTTGTGTGTTTGTGAGCTGTACTCAAGTGTTGTTGTTGTCTTGTGTGTTTGTGAGCTGTACTCGAGTGTTGTTGTTGTCTTGTGTGTTTGTGAGCTGTACTCAGTGTTGTTGTTGTCTTGTGTGTTTGTGAGCTGGTCTTGAGTGTTGTTGTTGTCTTGTGTGTTTGTGAGCTGTACTCAAGTGTTGTTGTTGTCTTGTGTGTTTGTGAGCTGGTCTTGAGTGTTGCTGTTGTCTTGTGTGTTTGTGAGCTGTACTCGAGTGTTGTTGTTGTCTTGTGTGTTTGTGAGCTGGTCTTGAGTGTTGTTGTTGTCTTGTGTGTTTGTGAGCTGGTCTTGAGTGTTGTTGTTGTCTTGTGTGTTTGTGAGCTGGTCTCGAGTGTTGTTGTTGTCTTGTGTGTTTGTGAGCTGTACTCGAGTGTTGTTGTTGTCTTGTGTGTTTGTGAGCTGTACTCGAGTGTTGTTGTTGTCTTGTGTGTTTGTGAGCTGGTCTTGAGTGTTGTTGTTGTCTTGTGTGTTTGTGAGCTGTCTTGAGTGTTGTTGTTGTCTTGTGTGTTTGTGAGCTGGTCTCGAGTGTTGTTGTTGTCTTGTGTGTTTGTGAGCTGTACTCAGTGTTGTTGTTGTCTTGTGTGTTTGTGAGCTGGTCTTGAGTGTTGTTGTTGTCTTGTGTGTTTGTGAGCTGGTCTTGAGTGTTGTTGTTGTCTTGTGTGTTTGTGAGCTGGTCTCGAGTGTTGTTGTTGTCTTGTGTGTTTGTGAGCTGTACTCGAGTGTTGTTGTTGTCTTGTGTGTTTGTGAGCTGGTCTCGAGTGTTGTTGTTGTCTTGTGTGTTGTTGTTGTCTTGTGTGTTGTTGTTGTCTTGTGTGTTGTTGTTGTCTTGAGTGTTGTTGTTGTCTTGAGTGTTGTTGTTGTCTTGAGTGTTGTTGTTGTCTTGAGTGTTGTTGTTGTCTTGTGTGTTTGTGAGCTGTACTCGAGTGTTGTTGTTGTCTTGTGTGTTTGTGAGCTGTACTCAGTGTTGTTGTTGTCTTGTGTGTTATTTGTTGTCTTGTGTGTTGTTGTTGTCTTGTGTGTTGTTGTTGTCTTGAGTGTTGTTGTTGTCTTGAGTGTTGTTGTTGTCTTGTGTGTTTGTGAGCTGGTCTCGAGTGTTGTTGTTGTCTTGAGTGTTGTTGTTGTCTTGAGTGTTGTTGTTGTCTTGTGTTGTTGTTGTCTTGAGTGTTGTTGTTGTCTTGTGTGTTGTTGTTGTCTTGAGTGTTGTTGTTGTCTTGTGTGTTTGTGAGCTGTACTCGAGTGTTGTTGTTGTCTTGTGTGTTTGTGAGCTGTACTCGAGTGTTGTTGTTGTCTTGTGTGTTGTTGTTGTCTTGTGTGTTGTTGTTGTCTTGTGTGTTGTTGTTGTCTTGAGTGTTGTTGTTGTCTTGTGTGTTTACGGTTGCTTTCCCGTGAGTGGGTGTGGTTTCAGCGCAGATCAACGGACACGCCCCCAGCGTTTGAGAGCAGAGAATGCTGATTATTTTTTCAAGATTTCGATAAGATATTTTATGTACTTAGCGGATTTTTTTATGATTCAAATTTGGCTAGTTGGTTAATATCTGTGGTGTGAGAACCTCAGAACACATGTTTGGTTTGGACTTTACAGGGACTTTAACCGCTTTAACACACGTGAGGAGAGCACATGACACACACCCGGTCTGCAGGAGTGTTGCTGAAGCTGCTCGCTCACGTCTACGGGTTCATGTGAACGAGGAGCATGACAGCAATCAGAGACAGACGGTGATTGAGTCTCAGCGGGCTGATTACAGTCTGCACACACACTCCGCAGGAACCGCAGCGTGTCCGTGTGTGTTTGTTCTACCTGTGATGATCAGACACTCGTTGTCCTCCAGCGCTTCAGTGAAGAGTCGAGCAGCGATGAGCTCCGGGTTTATCAGGAAACGGATTTCCTCCTGAACCAGACCAGAACCGGTCACTCCTCCTCCAACGAACCGGTTGGCAAAGTCCACCTGCAGAATACACACACACACACACACACACACACACACACACACACACACACACACACACACACACACACACACATGTCCAGGTCATATTTCACAACAGAATTTAAAAGGAAATAATGATTAAACATTAAAAAATATATTTTCTGCATTAGAATAATGACGTTAAAAGAGTTTAATTGTAATGAAAATCCCTTTGTCTTCCAAAAGTGGTCTTATTTATGCGTGACCTTTGACCCGGGCGTGTCACCTGCAGCATGCCGTAGCCCTGCTCTTCGATGGTGCCGTCACAGCTGATGTGAAGTTTGCTGAACCGCTTCTCTGAGCTAAAACCACATCGAGAGCGTTTATCGGCTTGTGGGAAAGGAAGCAGTGTTGAGTGTGTGAAGACGGACCTCACCTCTCCCACGAGGGCAGGCGCTGCACACACTGTCTCGCATGCGTGATGAGAGCGGCGGGCCTCGGAGGAATAAAACACACATTAGCCCACAGAGCCGGATGAGACCGGCGGGCCCTCGGAGGAATAAAACACACATTAGCCCACAGAGCCGGGATGAGACCGGCGGGCCCTCGGAGGAATAAAACACACATTAGCCCACAGAGCCGGGAGAGACCGGCGTGTGCCACACGCAAAGCCAAACTCACTGCGCTGCGTGATCCGCTCAAAGTAGCACAGGAGGGTTTTCAGCTTCTCCTGTTTGCTCGGAGACGAACCTTCAAACAACCTGCAGAACACACACACATCACACACACATCACACACACACCCACCACACATCACACACACAGATCACACACACATCACACACACATCACACACACACCCACCACACACCATACACACAGAACACACACCCATCACACACACAGATCACACACCCATCACACACACACCCACCACACATCAAACACACACATCACACACACACCCACCACACATCACACACACAGATCACACACACAGATCACACACACATCACACACACACCCACCACACATCATACACACAGATCACACACCCATCACACACACAGATCACACACACATCACACACACACCCACCACACACCATACACACAGATCACACACCATACACACAGATCACACACCCATCACACACACAGATCACACACACATCACACACACACACACACACACAGAGATCACACACACAGATCACACACACATCACACACACACCCACCACACATCATACACACAGATCACACACCCATCACACACACAGATCACACACACATCACACACACACCCACCACACACCATACACACACACACACACACACACACACACACACACACACATCACACACACATCACACACACACCCACCACACATCACACACACAGATCACACACCATACACACAGAACACACACAGATCACACCCATCACACACACACCCACCACACATCACACACACAGATCACACACCCATCACACACACACCCACCACACATCACACACACAGATCACACACCATACACACAGAACACACACAGATCACACACACATCACACACATCACACACACAGATCACACACACACCATACACACAGATCACACACCCATCACACATCATACACACAGATCACACACCCATCACACATCATACACACAGATCACACACCCATCACACACACAGATCACACACACAGATCACACACCCATCACACATCATACACACAGATCACACACACAGATCACACACCCATCACACACACAGATCACACACACAGATCACACCCATCACACACACACCCACCACACATCACACACACAGATCACACACCCATCACACACACACCCACCACACATCACACACACAGATCACACACCATACACACAGAACACACACAGATCACACACACATCACACACATCACACACACAGATCACACACCATACACACAGAACACACACAGATCACACACACATCACACACATCACACACACACACAGATCACACACACACCATACACACAGATCACACACCCATCACACACACAGATCACACACACAGATCACACACACAGATCACACACACATCACACACATCACACACACAGATCACACACCATACACACAGAACACACACAGATCACACACACATCACACACATCACACACACAGATCATGAGCAAGACATCCCAGTGTGAGTGTGTGTGAGGTAAAAAGTGAGAGTGTGAGTGAGAGTATGTGTGTGAGAGTGTGTGTGTGTGTGGACTGTAATCTCACGGTATGGGGACAAACAACTCACAAAGATGGCAATATCCAAAACTTTGTCCTGTGGGGACATTTTTTGTCCCCATGATAGCATAACCACACTAAGTGATGTTTTTTGAAATGTAAAAATGCAGCATTTCTCCTGTGATGGGTAGTGTGTGTGTGTGTGTGTGTGTGTGTGTGTGTGTGTGTGTGTGTGTGTGATGGGTAGGTTTAGCAGGGGCAGTGTGTGTGTGTGTGTGTGTGTGTGTGTGTGATATTCCAGTGTGTGTGTGTGTGTGTGTGTGTGTGTGTGTGTGTGTGTGTGTGTGTGTGTGTTGGGTAGGTTTAGTGTGTGTAAGGTGTGTGTGTGTGTGTTGGGTAGGTTTAGGGCAGTGTGTGTGTGTGTGTGTGTGTGCTGAGTAGGCTTAGGGGCAGTGTGTGTTAACTGGCGTGTGTCATGTGTGTGTTGGGTAGGTTTAGGAAAGTGTGTGTTAGAAGCAAGAAGCTTAGAAGTTTAGGGGCAGTGTGTGTGTGTGATGGTAGGCCCACACTACAGGCAGTTTAGACAGGTTTATTGCTGGGTAGTAACAACCGATCGTTCGGCGTTCGGCGCTGTTATCTGTGTGAGACGCTCACAGATAAAATGTAGTGCTTAGGGGCAGTGTGTGTGTGTGTGTGTTGTGCAGGTTGTCAAAGGTGTTTGATATTTATCGGGATGAGCAAGATTGTGTGTACGCTGGTCATACCGCCAGCCAATAGGAAAAACAAAGTCTTAGACGGATAACAGTGTATATAGTGAGAGATGTGTGTGTGTGTGTGTGTGTATGTGTGTGTGTGGTATGGTGCGTGTGTGTGTGTGTGTGTGTGTGTGTGTGAGAGAGAGCTGCCCTTGTTTCTTATAAGTAGACACATTTCATAATACATACTATACTAGCATCAATTGTATTTTCATATTACAGCACAAATCTACACTGTAAAAGGTGACACCATCGCTCTTGAACTGATATTATAACGGTAAACATTCTGGCACACTATGATACTAATATAAGGTACATTTTACCTCCATTTCTCGCTGAAGAACTGACAGTCCATGTTGATCTCGTCTCCCCAAACATTTTCTCATCCACACTCGTTTATTTTTCCACTTTTTTTTTTTTTTTCACAACAAACGATCATTATTGATAGAGCAAGTTTTCGGTTTACAATCTGTTGCGTAGATCACGTGATGCGCTTCCTCTGGCACGATAATCTTAATAACATGTTGTAGTGTGTGATGCTTCGCAAATTTCAAATCTTGTAGTGTGAGCATGTTTAAGATTTGAGGGAAGAAAATCTGCAAAGATTCTCCTGAAGTGTGTGCTGCAACCAGATTTTACAATCGGATAGGATTTTAAAACTCCTGTAGTGTGAGCCAGGCATTAGGGTTAGGGTTAGGGTTAGGTTAGGGTTAGGTTAGGGTTAGGGTTAGGTTAGGGTGACCCGGTCGGGCTTCAGAAGAGGCGGTCATTAGTCAGTCTGCACCTGCTGAAGTTGGGTTAGGGTTTGGGTTAGGTTAGGGTTAGGGTTAGGGTGACCCGGTCGGGCTTCAGAAGAGGTGGTCATTAGTCAGTCTGCACCTGCTGAAGTTGGGTTAGGGTTTGGGTTAGGGTTAGGGTTAGGGTTAGGGTGACCCGGTCGGGCTTCAGAAGAGGCGGTCATTAGTCAGTCTGCACCTGCTGAAGTTGGGTTAGGGTTTGGGTTAGGGTTAGGTTAGGGTTAGGGTTAGGTTAGGGTTAGGTTAGGGTTAGGGTTAGGTTAGGGTTAGGGTTAGGGTGACCCGGTCGGGCTTCAGAAGAGGCGGTCATTAGTCAGTCTGCACCTGCTGAAGTTGATGTCAGGGTAGTTCTGGAACTCCGTCTTGCGAGAGTTGCGTCGAGGGAAGGTGCAGAAGAAGGCGTTGGCCAGCAGACTCGAGACCTGCTCCTGCGACAGCGTGATGGAGTGGGAGCACTGCGACCTCAGCAACGGGATCGGCTACGGACACACCACAGAAACATCAACAACACAACTCATCTCACACACAAAACAATGAAAAAGCTCTGGACTTTACTGCCGTACAACACACACTGTTTTACTTCACTGCTGTACTTCAGATAGTTTCTCAAGTATTTAATCATTTAGAGTATTTTCATTCATAGAAACGTTTACTTTCCTACACACCACACGACTGGACTCAAGCTGAAGTATCACACACACACACACACACACACACACACACTCTATCAGGGAGAGAGGAGTATCAGGGATGTTTATCCTTAACCTTACACACTGTACAGTCTTCAGGAACAGGAGGAAGGAGCATAACAGTGGAGATAAAATAAACACCAACAATAAACAAGAAATACAATTAAGTGATGCACAGTTAAGTAATCAGCTTGAAGGAAATATAGCATTGCTGGAGGATCAGTGGGCGGAGACTAGATCAATCAATCAATGAGCGCTGGAGTGTTCTCATTGGTGGAGGATCAGTGGGCGGAGACTAGATCAATCAATCAATGAGCGCTGGAGTGTTCTCATTGGTGGAGGATCAGTGGGCGGAGACTAGATCAATATGCATCTGATTTAAAATTACATTTGGAAGTGACACAGAACAGATGTGAAATCCATCAGATCTCGTACAGTTGTTGTGTTTATACGTGTGCAACGTATATCCGATCTGTGTGGGATATGAGCAAGACATCCCAGTGTGTGAGTGTGTGTGTGAGTGTGTGCGTGAGAGTGTGAGTGAGAGTATGTGTGTGTGAGAGTGTGTGTGTGTGTGGACTGGTAATCCCTACGGTATGGGGACAAAATGTCCCCACAAAGATGGCAATATCCAAAATCCTTGTCCTTGTGGGGACATTTTTTGGTCCCCATGAGGAAACATATAATCACATAAGGTGTGTGTTTTTTGAAAATGTAAAAATGCAGCATTCTCCTGTGATGGGTAGTGTGTGTGTGTGTGTGTGTGTGTGTGTGTGTGTGTGTGTGTGTGTGTGATGGGTAGGTTTAGGGGCAGGGGCAGTGTGTGTGTGTGTGTGTGTGTGTGTGTGTGATGAGTAGGTTTAGGGACAGGGGCAGTGTGTGTGTGTGTGTGTGTGTGTGTGTGTGTGTGTGTGTGTGATGGGTAGGTTTAGGGGCAGGGGCAGTGTGTGTGTGTGTGTGTGTGTGTGTGATGAGTAGGTTTAGGGACAGGGCAGTGTGTATGTGTGTGTGTGAGTGTGAGTGTGTGTGTGAGTGTGAGTGTGTGTGAGTGTGAGTGTGAGTGTGAGTGTGTGTGTGTGTGTGTGTGTGTGTGTGTGTGTGTGTGTGTGTGTGTGAGTGTGTGTGTGTGTGTGTGTGTGAGTGTGTGAGTGTGAGTGTGAGTGTGAGTGTGAGTGTGAGTGTGTGAGTGTGAGTGTGTGTGTGTGTGTGTGTGTGTGTGTGTGTGTGTGTGAGTGTGTGTGTGTGTGTGTGTGAGTGTGAGTGTGTGTGTGTGTGTGAGTGTGTGTGTGTGTGTGTGTGTGTGTGTGTGTGTCAGCTCTGGTACCTGCGTGAGCAGACTCGGCGCTCTCAACGCCAGCTGTGCCATGGCTGGAAGCAGCTTTCCAAACATCTGCTCCGCTTCAGATTCCTGCAGACCCTGGAAACACACACAGAGTTAGACGGTCCGAGATCCTCTGTCCTTGAGCTAGTGTCAGGCCCGGCGCTCTCATGGAGCGAACCAAGAGACATCTCTCCTCTCAAACAAAGCCTCTGGCACTCCTCAGAGATTCACAGTCACCCACGCCTCCTCTTGGAAGCCAAGCGCTGTGTGAAAGACAGAATGAGATGTGTTTGATGGTGTAGTTCAATGACCAGAGCAGGCAAACGTTCGGCTACCGTGTGGAGATCAGGCCTGGTTCTGACCCATCAACACCACAGAGCCCAACACAAGCAAACGCTGATTCAACTCCAACTGGGTGTCAATCAACAAACAGAAACGAGTTTTCCTGCTCTGTAGACACAAACACACGCAGCTCCTTCCATCTGCATTTTTATTCTAATTTGCAGACGAACCATGACAAGCTGAGACGGACCTTCAGAGCTTCTCCGGTTTGACACTAACGAGCAGAAGAAATGCAGGCGCTCTTCAAAGCTGTCCGGCCAAACGATCTCACAACAGGAAAACACACGCCGTAAAATCACACACTCTACACACTCCGAAGCTCCAATCAGCAATTTATGGCATGCGCACACACACACACACACACACACAGCGTCAGTCTATCATAGATGATAGCTACTCCGCTCTGGTTTACGATGGCAAGCCTGTCAGAGCGATCAATCTAAAGGGCAATTTCATCAGGTTTCTCCTCTGATTAAAACCCGTCCTGGAGCAGATGCAGATGAGGACAAGGCCCGCGCTGACCGCCGCTGAGCTCGGGACAACCCCGAAAACAACAGCAGAGGACGGGCATCAATAACAGGGGTCATAAACCCAGAGCAGGACGGGAACCAGCTGAGACTTCTGACCGGAGAGAGGGAATAAACCCTACACCATAAACACTGCTGGTTTATTCTGCTAATATCATGATTCAGAGAGAGCAAGCAATCAGACACACACAACCTCCAGCGTCCTCACACTCGCTCTTACGAAGCGCCTGCGGCTGAGGTCAGGAGAAGAGCCGGCGGGAGAATAACGGCCTGGGATTCATCACACACTGACAGCGGATCGGCTCTGCTGTGGGTCACACGTCAGCCAGGAGACGAGCAGTGTCTGCAGATAAAGTTCACCGGTCTCTGAAAACAGTCTAATTTACTGAAACCACCACAACACTCACATCACGCGCTCATTAGCATAGGACCGCCCACATTTACATGGCAAAGCCGGTCAGGAGGAAGAGGAGCGCTTCCCTTCTAAAGGGCAGAGACGCTGGTCATCAGAAAACTGTCAATTAAAAACACATTACAAGCAGACCTTTGGGAGATGCAATCATTCAAACGATATGTCATTAGTTATTATCAGTAATATCTGCACTGATGATGAGTCTGTGAATGCAACACTTTATAAAGCTTCATAACGAGTTATAGCGAGTCAGGCTCATTAATCTCCACACTGGCCATAAGGCGGTCACAGCTGCTTATGGAGATGATTAACACACGATGGATTATATTCCTAACGGAAGGGCATCCGGGATGAGTGAGACTGATGAAGCAGACCCTGTGTGTGTGTGCACTTCCTGCTCCGCGCTCGCATCGACCGCGCTACTGTAGTTTGGGCTAATTAATTAAAAGTATTGATTGATGGGTTGTAACAATTCAAAGGAAAACAAAGTGTTTTATGACATCGTGTACCATAAATAACATCCAATCAATAACGAGATGCTCATATTTAGTGATATTAGCAGTTCAGAGGCGGGAGAGTCACATGACTGAAGACGCAGCTGTGAGTGTGTGTGTGTGTGTGTGAGAGGGACTGTGTGAGTGAGTGTGTGTATCTGTGTGTGTGTGTGAGTGAGTGTGTGAGTGAGTGTATCTGTGTGTGTGTGAGTGAGTGTGTGTGTGTGTCTGAGTGAGTGTATGTATGTGTGTGTGTGTGAGTGTGTGTGTGTGTGTGTGTGTGTGTGTGTGTGTGTGTCTGAGTGAGTGTGAGTGTGTGTGTGTGTGTGTGTGTGTGTCTGTGTGTGTCTGAGTGAGTGTGTGTGTGTGTGTGTGTGTGTGTATGTCTGAGTGAGTGTATGTGTGTGTGTCTGAGTGAGTGTATGTGTGCGTGTGTGTGTGTGTGTGTGTATGTCTGAGTGAGTGTATGTGTGTGTGTCTGAGTGAGTGTATGTGTGTGTGTGTGTGTGTGTGTGTGTGTGTGTGTGTGTGAGAGTGAGTGTGTGAGTGAGTGAGTGAGTGAGTGAGTGAGTGTGAGTTTGTGTGAGTGTGTGTGAGTGTGTGTGTGTGTGTGAGTGTGTGTGTGTGTGTGTGTGTGTGTGTGTGTGTGTGTCTGAGTGAGTGTATGTATGTGTGTGTGTGTGTGTGTGTGTGTGTGTGTGTGTGTGTGTGTGTGTGTGTGTGTGTGGAGTGAGTGAGGAGTGAGTGAGTGAGGAGTGAGTGAGTGAGTGAGTGTGAGTGTGTGTGTGTGTGTGTGTGTGTGTGTGTCTGAGTGAGTGTATGTGTGTGTGTGTGTGTGTGTGTGTGTCTGAGTGAGTGTATGTGTGTGTGTCTGAGTGAGTGTATGTGTGTGTGTGTGAGTGGGCATGTTTTGTGAAATATCAGGACACAAATGTGTATAATGACATGGGTATGACACAGGTATTACAAAAGAGGGTGAAATATGAGGACGTTCCCATGTCCTCACTTTTCAAAATGCTTATAAATCACACAGGATGAGGTTTTATCACAGAAAGTAAACTGTGCAGTCTCCTGTGATGGGTAGTGTGTGTGTGTGTGTGTGTGTGTGTGTGTGTGTGTGTGTGTGTGTGTGTGTCTGAGTGAGTGTGTGTGTGTGTGTGTCTGAGTGAGTGTATGTGTGTGTGTCTGAGTGAGTGTATGTGTGTGTGTGTGTGTGTGTGTGTGTCTGAGTGAGGAGTGTATGTGTGTGTGTCTGAGTGAGTGTATGTGTGTGTGTGTGTGTGTGTGTGTGTGTGTGTCTGAGTGAGTGTATGTGTGTGTGTCTGAGTGAGTGTATGTGTGTGTGTCTGAGTGAGTGTATGTGTGTGTGTCTGAGTGAGTGTATGTGTGTGTGTCTGAGTGAGTGTATGTGTGTGTCTGAGTGAGTGTATGTGTGTGTCTGAGTGAGTGTATGTGTGTGTCTGAGTGAGTGTATGAGTGTGTGTCTGAGTGAGTGTATGTGTGTGTCTGAGTGAGTGTGTGTGTGTCTGAGTGAGTGTATGTGTGTGTCTGAGTGTATGTATGTGTGTCTGAGTGAGTGTATGTGTGTGTATCTGAGTGAGTGTGTGTGTGTCTGAGTGAGTGTATGTGTGTGTCTGAGTGAGTGTATGTGTGTCTGAGTGAGTGTATGTATGTGTGTCTGACATGTGTGTGTATCTGAGTGAGTGTATGTGTGTGTGTCTGAGTGAGTGTATGTGTGTGTGTGTAACACAGTTGTGTCTCTTACCTTGCAGTATGAATGTAGAGCTGTGAAGTTCCACCCCTTCGCATGGCCTGCATTATATTTCAGTATGGCCTCCTGGAGAGTAACGTAACAGGTTTGCTCATCACTCTCTGAGTTCTGCTGCCATCAGCTGGACAACACCACAACTACAACACATCACAGGTTTAACTCGCTGATTTAGCTCTCTACTCCTAATGAGGTCAAGAGACTAATATTGATCTACTGTAATGTTAATTATAATGCATTCTGATTAACCCTAACCTTTAAAATGTTAATAAAACCATATAAATTAATCTTCCCAATGAGGGATGCTGTGTGATATGGAGTTCATTTCTGAAGGTTAATTTGTCTGATGATGTTCACACAGACATATTATTACACCACACACACATTACACATTAATAACTTATTGAACCATCACACACATGTCTTCTCACATATTTTGTCACACACACACAGCTAATACAAACTCTGAAACACACGCTAGTGTGTGTGTGTACACACACAGTAACACACACATTCTTCACACACACAGAGATACAAACACACAGACATATATAACACACTCTTCACTCACACACACACATACACACAAGTGTGAACACACACATCATCACACACACGAGTGAGTTGTGTCCACATTCACACACACACATGTGTGTGTGAGTTAGTGTGTGAGGTTAGTCTGAGTGAGTGAGTGTGTTTGTGAGTGTGTGGAGTGAGTGAGTGAGAGAGAGAGAGTGTGGAGTGAGTGTGTGTGTGAGTGAGTGTGAGTGTGTGGGTACTGTGTGTGAGTGTGTGAGTGAGTGGTGAGTGTGTGTGAGGAGTTGAGTGTGTGTGTGGGAGTGGAGTGTGTGTGTGTGTGTGTGAGTGAGTGTGTGTGTGTGTGTGAGTGAGTGAGTGTGTGTGTGTGTGTGTGTGTGTGTGTGTGAGTGAGTGTGTGTGTGTGTGTGTGTGTGTGGAGTGTGTGTGTGTGTGAGAGAGTGTGAGTGTGTGAGTGGTGAGGTGATGGAGTGGTGGAGTGTGAGTGGTGAGTGTGAGTGAGTGTGAGTGGAGTGTGTGTGTGAGTGTGTGTGGTGTGTGAGTGAGTGAGTGTGGGTGTGTGTGTGTGGA
Organism: Gobiocypris rarus; assembly: GCA_023029165.1. NCBI lineage: Eukaryota > Metazoa > Chordata > Actinopteri > Cypriniformes > Gobionidae > Gobiocypris > Gobiocypris rarus. The sequence continues at coordinate 35,878,802 of CM040920.1, read as the reverse complement.
GTGAGTGAGTGGTGTGTGGAGAGTGATGTGAGTGTGTGTGTGTGTGTGAGTGATGTGTGTGTGTGTGTGTGTGATGATGTGGAGGTGTGTGTGTGTGAGTGATGATGTGTGATGATGGTGTGATGATGAGTGAGTGAGTGATGTGTGTGATGATGATGGTGATGAGTGATGATGATGTGTGAGTGATGGTGTGTGTGATGATGATGTGGTGGTGGGTGGATGTGTGATGTGGTGATGATGATGTGTAGTGATGATGTGATGATGTGATGGGAGGATGATGATGGTGATGTGTGATGAGGTGTGTGTGATGATGATGATGATGGTGATTATTTATTGTGTGATGAGTGAGTGTGGGGTGGTGATGATGGAGGAGTATGATGATGATGCGGGTGGATGATGATGGATGTGATGATGATGATGATGATGATGGGATGATGAGTATTTAGTGAGTGGTGGGTGATGATGATGTGATGAGTATGTGTGATGATGATGAGTGAGTGATGATGATGGGATGATGATGATGATGATGATGATGGTGGATGATGATGGATGATGATGATGAGTGCGATGTGATGATGATGATGATGATGATGGCGGGGATGATGATGATGGTATGCGATGATGATGATGATGATGATGAGATGATGATGATTGTGGAGGATGGAGATGATGATGCGGATGATGATGATGATGATGATGATGATGATGATGATGATGATGATGATGATGATGCGCGATGATGATGATGCGCGATGATGATGATGAGGATGATTTATGATTATGATGATGATGATGATGCGGATGGATGATGGATGATGATGATGATGATGATGATGATGGGTGGGGTGATGGATGATGATGATGGATGGATGATGATGATGATGGTGATGATGAGGATGATGATGATGCGGGTGATGATGATTGTGAATTTATTGTGATGTGATGAGATGGAGGATGATGATGATGATGATGATGATGAGTGTGTGATGAGGATGGAGATGATGTGGATGATGATGATGTGATGATGTGTGTGTGTATGTGTGTGTGATGATGATGGAGGAGGAGTGAGGTGTGGAGTGGAGGAGTGATGTGTGTGATGTGGAGTGAGTGAGGAGTGAGTGAGTGTGGAGTGGAGTGAGTGAGGAGTGAGTGTGTGTGTGTGGAGGAGTGAGTGAGGATGTGTGAGGAGTGATGTGAGTGAGAGTGAGTGAGGAGAGTGAGTTGAGTGTGGAGGGAGATGATGAGTGATGAGGAGTGGAGTGAGTGTGTGAGTGAGTGAGAGTGAGTGAGTGAGGTGTGAGATGTGAGTGATGATGGAGGAGGAGGAGTATGATGTGTGATGGAGTGATGATGATGATGATGATGATGAGTGATGATGATGATGAGTGATGAGAGATGCGGATGATGAGATGCGCGATGATGATGATGATGATGATGATGATGATGGATGAGCGATGATGATGATGATGATGATGGATGATGGATGATGATGGTGATGTGATGAGGAGTGATGAGAGTGATGATGATGATGATGATATTGTGATGATGATGAGTGAGATGATGGATGATGATGATGGATGTGATGATATTTAGTGATGGTGTGGAGGAGTGATGAGATGATGATGAGTGAGGAGTGAGGTGGAGTGAGGAGGAGGAGGAGGAGGAGTGTGGAGTGAGGAGGAGTGATGGAGTGAGTGAGGAGTGAGTGATGTGTGAGGAGTGAGTGAGTAAATGTGTGTGAGTGAGTGAGTGAGTGGAGGAGTGTGTGAGTAAATGTGTGTGAGTGAGTGTGGAGGAGGAGTGAGGAGTGAGTGAGTGAGGAGTGAGGAGTGAGTGAGTGAGGAGTGAGTGAGGAGTGAGTGTGTGAGTGAGTGAGTGAGTGTGTGTGTGTGTCTCTGACCGTGTTGACCCCGGGGAACAGGTTGTCTTTGGAGCAGGGTAGTGAGTGTGTGAGTCCCAGCAGTGCTTCTCTCTGAGGAGGGACCTTCCCAGGATCCAACAGGTCAGTCTGTAAGCCAAACACAGAGCTTTAAACCTGAAGGCACACGCCAATCACCAGCTTCAGTTTTGGGCCGTGTGCTGGAAACTGCTCAGAATGGAGGATTGATGAATGTGATCATGATCATGAGAGTGGCGGTCTGAGGGGGAGGGCCGCTGAGGCGAGGTCAGCTAGATGAAGCCTGGTGATAGCCTTATCAGTGCTGCAGCACTGTAAAGAGCTCATCAGATGACTGATTTTAATAAAATCATACATGATGCGAAAAAGTTAATTTTCACAGATGAACAGTTTCCACAGAGCGGAACAGAGCGGATGATGATGGGAACAGAGCGACAGATGGAACAGAGCGACAGATGGAACAGATGGAACAGATGAACAGATGGAACAGAGCGATGATGAACAGAGTGGAACAGATCAGAACAGATGAACAGATGGAGATGGAACAGAGCGCACAGAGCGATGATCAGAACAGATGGAACAGATGAACAGAGCGAGATGGATGAGTGGAACAGATGGAACAGAGCGGAACAGAGTGGATGATGGGAACAGACGGAACAGATGGACAGATGCACAGAGCGGAACAGATCGGAGGAGCGACAGATGAGTGCGGAACAGATGCACAGGAGCGGAACAGATCTGAACATATGGAACAGATGGAACAGATCATACAAAGTGGAGAGCAGAACGATCAGAACAGAGCAGAACAGATGAACAGAGCGCACAGATGGCTGAGTGGAACAGATGAGTGAGTGGAACAGATGCACAGAGTGAACAGATGACAGAGTGGAACAGATGGACAGAGTGGAACAGATCGGAGGAGAGTGGACAGATGACAGAGTGGAACAGATCAGCACAGAGTGGAACAGATCGCACAGAGTGGATGATCGGCACAGAGGATGATGACAGAGTGGAACAGTTTGGCACAGAGCGGAACAGATGTGCACAGATGATGATGCACAGAGCGGAGATCGATGAGCGAAACAGATCAGCAGCGCGGAACAGATCGGCACAGAGTGGAACAGATGACAGAGGAACAGATCTGACATATGAACAGAGCGGAACAGATCAGCACAGATGATGAGCGAACAGATGAACAGAACGGATGAGCAGAACAGATCTGAACATATGGAGCGGAACAGATGCACAGAGTGATGATGATGAGTGAACAGATCTGATATGAGGATGAGGAACAGATGGAACAGAGCAGATGATCGGCACAGAGTGGATGGAGCAGATGATCAGCACAGACGGATGATGGATCGATGAGCAGATGATGCACTGAGCGATGAGCGGAACAGAGCGATGAGTGGAGTGACGGATGAT
>CM040920.1:35862980-35870480 GCA_023029165.1 Gobiocypris rarus | reverse complement strand
GAGTGAGGAGGAGTGAGGAGAGGAGGAGTGAGAGGAGTGTGTGTGTGTGAGTGAGTGTGAGGAGGAGTGAGTGTGTGTGTGTGGAGGAGGAGGAGTGAGGAGGAGTGATGTGAGAGGAGGAGGAGTGAGGAGTGAGGTGTGTGTGTGAGGAGTGGAGTGAGTGAGGAGGAGGAGGAGTGAGGAGGAGGAGTGAGGAGGAGTGAGTGTGAGGAGAGTGAGGAGGAGTGAGGAGGAGTGTGTGTGTGTGTGTGTGAGAGTGAGTGTGTGAGGAGGAGGAGTGAGGAGGTGTGTGTGTGTGTGGAGGAGGAGTGAGTGAGGAGTGAGGAGTGAGTGAGGAGTGTGTGTGTGTGTGTGTGTGTGGAGTGAGTGAGGAGTGTGTGAGGAGGAGGAGGAGTGAGGAGTGGGAGGAGTGAGTGAGGAGGAGTGATGAGGAGGAGTGTGTGTGTGAGGAGTGTGTGAGGAGGAGGAGGAGGAGAGGAGGAGGAGTGAGGAGGAGGAGGAGTGTGTGTGTGTGTGTGTGTGTGTGTGTGTGTGGAGGAGGAGGAGGAGGAGTGTGTGAGAGTGAGGATGAGTGATGAGGAGGATGAGTGAGGAGAGTGAGGAGTGTGAGAGGAGGAGAGGGAGTGAGGAGTGTGAGTGTGAGTGGAGTGAGTGTGTGATGTGTGAGTGAGTGAGTGAGTGAGTGAGTGTGAGAGAGTGTGTGGAGTGATGTGAGTGAGGAGTGAGTGTGTGTGTGAGTGAGTGGAGTGAGTGTGTGAGGAGTGAGTGTGTGTGTGTGTGTGAGTGAGGAGTGAGGAGGAGGAGGAGGAGGAGTGAGGAGGAGTGTGTGTGTGTGTGTGTGTGTGTGTGTGTGTGTGTGTGTGTGTGTGTGTGTGGAGGAGTGATGATGGAGTGAGGAGGAGGAGTGAGGAGGAGTGTGTGTGTGAGGAGTGAGGAGTGAGGAGGAGGAGGAGTGAGGAGGAGTGTGTGTGTGGAGGAGGAGGAGGAGGAGGAGGAGGAGGAGTGAGGAGGAGGAGTGAGTGTGGTGAGGAGGAGTGAGGAGGAGGTGTGAGTGGAGGAGTGAGGAGTGATGGAGTGAGTGTGTGTGTGTGGAGGAGGAGTGTGAGTGAGGAGGAGTGAGTGAGTGAGTGTGTGTGTGTGTGTGAGGAGTGATGGAGGAGTGAGGAGTGAGAGTGAGGAGGAGGAGTGAGAGTGAGGAGTGAGGAGGAGGAGTGAGTGAGTGAGTGAGGAGGGAGGAGGAGAGTGGAGAGTGAGGAGTGAGGTGAGTGAGGAGGAGGAGTGGAGGAGGAGGTGTGTGTGTGTGTGTGTGTGTGTGTGTGTGTGAGTGTGTGAGGAGGAGGAGTGAGTGATGAGTGGAGTGTGTGTGTGTGTGTGTGTGTGTGTGTGTGTGTGGAGTGAGTGAGGAGGAGTGAGTGTGAGGAGTGTGTGTGTGTGTGTGTGTGTGTGTGTGAGGAGTGTGTGAGTGAGGAGGAGTGAGGAGGAGGAGTGTGTGTGTGTGTGTGAGGAGGAGTGGAGTGAGTGTGTGTGTGTGTGTGAGGAGGAGGAGTGAGGAGTGAGTGTGGAGTGAGGAGTGATGAGGAGGAGGAGTGAGGAGTGAGGAGGAGGAGGAGTGAGTGAGGAGTGGTGAGGAGGAGTGATGAGTGAGGAGGAGGAGGAGGAGGAGTGAGGAGGAGTGTGTGTGTGTGTGGAGTGAGTGTGTGGAGGAGGAGTGTGTGTGTGTGTGAGGAGGAGGAGGAGGAGGAGTGAGTGAGGAGGAGTGAGTGAGGAGTGAGGAGGAGTGAGGAGAGTGAGGAGTGTGTGTGTGAGGAGTGAGGAGTGAGGAGTGAGGAGAGGAGTGAGGAGGAGGAGTGAGGAGTGAGGAGGAGTGAGGTGAGGAGTGAGTGTGAGTGAGAGTGAGTGAGAGAGGAGGAGTGTGAGGAGTGAGTGTGTGTGAGGAGGAGGAGTGAGTGAGTGAGTGAGTGAGGAGTGTGTGTGTGTGTGTGTGTGTGTGTGAGTGTGTGAGGAGGAGTGTGTGAGGAGTGAGGAGGAGGAGGAGGAGTGAGGAGGAGGAGTGGAGTGAGTGAGTGTGTGAGTGAGGAGGAGGAGGAGTGAGTGAGGAGGAGGAGGAGGAGGAGGAGGAGGAGTGAGTGAGGAGTGTGTGTGTGGAGTGAGTGAGGAGTGGAGAGGAGGAGTGAGTGGAGGAGGAGTGAGGAGGAGTGTGTGTGTGTGTGTGTGTGTGTGTGAGGAGGAGAGTGTGTGAGGAGTGGGAGGGAGGAGTGAGGAGGAGTGAGGAGTGAGTGAGTGTGTGTGAGGAGGAGGAGTGAGTGTGTGTGAGTGAGGAGTGAGTGTGAGGGGAGGAGTGAGTGAGTGTGTGTGTGTGTGGAGGAGGAGTGAGGTGTGAGGAGGAGTGGAGTGAGGAGTGAGGAGTGAGGAGGGAGGAGGAGGAGTGTGTGTGTGTGTGTGTGTGGAGGAGTGAGGAGGAGGAGTGAGTGAGGAGGAGGAGGAGTGAGGTGTGTGTGTGTGTGTGTGTGTGTGAGAGGAGAGTGAGGAGTGAGGAGTGTGGAGGAGGAGTGTGTGAGGAGTGAGGAGGAGGAGAGTGAGGAGGAGTGAGTGAGTGTGAGTGAGTGAGGAGTGTGTGAGTGAGGAGTGTGTGAGGAGTGAGGAGTGAGGAGGAGGAGTGAGTGTGTGAGGAGTGAGTGTGAGTGAGGAGTGAGTGTGAGTGGAGTGAGAGTGAGAGGAGTGTGAGGAGTGTGGAGTGAGGAGTGTGTGTGTGAGGAGTGAGGAGTGAGTGAGTGAGGAGTGGAGGAGTGAGTGAGGAGGAGTGAGTGAGTGTGTGTGTGTGGAGGGAGGAGTGTGTGAGTGAGGAGGAGGAGGGGAGTGAGGTGTGTGAGGAGGGAGGAGTGAGGAGTGAGTGAGTGAGTGAGGAGTGAGTGAGTGAGGAGGAGGAGTGAGGAGGAGTGAGAGTGAGGAGTGAGTGAGTGAGGAGGAGGAGTGAGTGTGAGAGTGAGTGAGGAGTGTGTGTGTGTGTGAGTGTGAGGAGTGAGTGAGTGGAGGAGTGAGGAGTGTGTGTGTGTGTGTGTGTGTGTGTGTGTGAGGAGTGAGGAGGAGTGAGGAGTGAGGAGTGTGTGTGTGTGTGTGTGTGTGTGGAGGAGTGAGGAGGAGTGAGTGAGTGAGTGAGTGTGTGTGTGTGTGTGTGTGTGTGTGAGAGGAGTGTGGAGGAGTGAGTGAGGAGTGAGTGGAGGAGTGAGTGAGTGAGTGTGAGTGAGTGTGTGTGTGTGTGTGTGTGTGTGTGTGTGTGTGTGAGGAGGAGGAGGAGTGAGGAGTGTGTGTGTGTGTGTGTGTGTGTGTGTGTGTGTGTGAGGAGTGAGGAGGAGGAGAGGAGGAGTGAGGAGGAGGAGGAGGAGTGAGGAGGAGGAGAGGAGGAGGAGTGAGGAGGAGGAGTGAGGTGTAGTGAGTGAGGAGTGAGGAGTGTGTGTGTGTGTGTGTGGAGTGAGGTGTGAGGAGGAGTGAGTGTGGAGGAGGAGTGTGTGTGAGGAGTGAGGAGGAGGAGTGAGTGAGAGTGAGGAGTGTGTGAGAGTGAGTGAGGAGGAGTGAGGAGTGTGTGTGTGTGTGAGTGAGGAGGAGGAGTGAGTGAGTGAGTGAGTGAGTGGAGTGAGGAGGAGGAGTGAGTGAGGAGGAGTGAGAGGAGGAGTGAGGAGGTGAGTGAGGAGAGGAGTGAGGTGTGTGTGTGTGTGTGAGTGAGTGAGAGGAGGAGTGAGTGTGAGGAGGAGTGTGTGTGAGTGGAGGAGTGAGTGAGTGAGTGAGGAGTGAGTGAGTGAGTGGAGGAGGAGTGAGGAGGAGGAGTGTGTGTGTGTGTGTGTGTGTGTGTGTGTGTGTGTGTGTGTGTGAGGAGGAGAGTGAGTGAGGAGGAGGAGGAGTGAGTGAGGAGTGGAGTGAGGAGTGAGGAGGAGGAGAGTGAGTGAGTGTGGAGTGTGTGTGTGAGAGGAGGAGTGAGTGAGGAGGAGGAGTGAGTGAGTGTGTGAGTGAGGAGTGAGTGAGGAGGAGTGAGTGTGTGTGTGTGTGTGTGTGAGGAGGAGTGAGTGAGTGAGTGTGTGAGAGGAGGAGTGAGTATGAGGAGGAGGAGTGAGTGAGTGTGTGTGTGTGTGTGTGTGTGTGTGTGTGTGAGGAGGAGGAGTGAGTGTGAGGAGTGAGGAGAGTGTGAGTGAGGGAGGAGTGTGTGTGAGGAGTGTGTGGAGGAGGATGAGAGTGAGAGAGTGGAGGGTGTGAGGTGAGTGAGGAGGAGGTGTGTGTGTGAGGAGTGTGAGGAGTGAGGAGGAGTGTGTGTGTGAGGAGTGGAGGAGGAGGAGGAGAGTGAGAGGAGTGAGTGTGTGTGTGTGTGTGTGTGTGTGTGTGTGTGTGTGTGTGTGTGTGGAGTGAGGAGTGTGAGGAGTGAGTGAGGAGTGAGGAGTGAGTGGAGTGTGTGTGTGTGTGTGTGTGGAGGAGTGAGGAGTGAGTGAGTGAGGAGTGTGTGTGTGGAGTGAGGAGGAGGTGTGAGTGAGGAGGAGTGAGAGGAGGAGTGAGGAGGAGTGTGAGTGAGGAGGAGGTGTGTGAGGAGTGAGGAGTGAGTGAGGAGGAGTGAGGAGTGAGTGTGTGAGTGAGGAGTGTGAGTGAGTGAGTGTGAGGTGAGTGAGTAAGTGAGGAGGAGGAGGTGACTGAGTGTGTGAGTGAGGAGTGAGAGGAGTGTGAGGAGGAGTGAGGAGGAGGAGTGAGGAGTGTGAGTGTGAGGAGGAGGAGGAGTGAGTGAGTGAGTGTGTGTGTGTGTGTGTGTGAGTGAGTGAGGAGTGTGTGAGGAGGAGTGAGTGAGTGAGTGAGTGGAGTGAGGAGTGAGTGTGAGGAGGAGGAGTGAGGGAGGAGTGAGTGAGTGTGTGAGGAGGAGTGTGTGAGAGTGAGTGTGAGTGAGGAGGAGTGAGTGTGTGGAGTGAGTGAGGAGTGAGTGAGTGAGGAGGAGGAGTGAGTGAGGTGTGAGGAGTGTGAGGAGGAGGAGTGAGTGTGAGGAGGAGGAGGAGGAGGAGGAGTGAGTGAGTGGAGGAGTGAGTGAGAGTGAGTGAGTGAGTGAGTGAGTGAGTGTGTGGAGTGAGGAGTGAGGTGTGAGTGAGTGTGAGTGTGTGAGTGTGAGGAGTGAGGTGGAGTGAGGAGTGGAGGAGGAGTGTGTGAGTGAGTGAGTGTGAGGAGAGTGTGAGGGAGGAGGAGTGGAGGAGGAGTGAGTGAGTGAGGAGGAGGAGTGAGTGTGTGAGGAGTGAGGAGTGAGGAGTGAGTGGAGTGAGGAGTGAGGAGGAGGAGGAGTGAGTGAGTGAGGAGTGAGGAGAGTGAGTGAGTGTGTGAGGAGTGAGGAGGAGTGAGTGTGAGTGTGTGTGTGGAGTGTGGAGTGGAGTGAGGAGTGTGGAGTGAGTGAGTGTGAGTGAGTGTGTGAGGAGTGAGGTGGAGTGAGGAGGAGTGGAGGAGGAGTGGAGGAGGAGTGAGTGAGTGAGTGTGAGTGTGAGTGTGTGAGTGTGTGGAGTGAGGAGGAGGAGTGGAGTGAGTGAGTGAGTGAGGAGGAGTGGAGGAGTGAGTGAGGAGGAGGTGGAGTGTGAGAGTGAGAGGAGGAGTGAGGAGAGGAGGAGTGAGGAGGAGTGTGTGTGGAGTGAGTGGAGTGAGGAGGAGGAGTGAGGAGGAGGAGTGAGGAGTGTGTGGAGGAGTGAGAGTGGAGGAGGAGGAGTGGAGGAGGAGAGTGGGAGGAGTGAGGAGGAGGAGTGTGTGTGTGTGTGTGTGTGAGGAGTGTGTGAGTGAGTGAGTGAGTGAGGAGGAGTGTGTGTGTGTGTGTGTGTGTGAGTGAGTGAGGAGGAGTGAGTGTGTGTGTGTGTGTGTGTGAGGAGTGAGGAGTGAGGAGTGAGTGAGTGAGGAGTGAGGAGTGGAGTGAGGGAGGAGGATGAGTGAGGAGGAGGAGTGAGTGAGTGAGAGTGTGTGAGTGAGTGTGAGGATGTGATGTGAGTGGTGAGTGAGTGAGTGTGAGTGAGTGAGTGAGTGAGGAGTGAGTGAGTGATGTGTGTGAGAGTGTGGAGTGTGTGTGATGAGTGTGATGTGATGAGGAGGTGTGAGGATGATGTGTGTGAGTGATGATGAGGTGATGAGTGTGAGAGAGATGATGAGTGAGGAGTGATGTGATGTGATGTGAGGATGGGAGTGTGTGTGAGGAGGAGGAGGAGTGTGTGTGTGTGTGTGTGTGTGTGTGTGTGTGTGTGTGTGTGAGTGAGGAGTGGGAGTGAGTAAGTGAGAGTATGAGGAGTGAGGAGTGAGGAGTGAGTGAGGAGTGAGTGAGGAGGAGTGAGTGAGTGAGTGTGAGGTGTGTGAGGAGTGTGTGAGTGAGGAGAGTGAGGAGTGAGGAGTGAGGAGTGAGGAGTGAGGGGAGTGAGTGAGGAGTGAGTGAGTGTGAGTGTGTGTGTGTGTGTGTGTGGAGGAGTGAGGAGTGAGGAGTGTGTGTGTGTGTGTGTGTGTGTGTGTGTGTGTGTGAGGAGTGAGTGAGTGTGTGTGTGTGTGTGTGTGAGGAGTGTGTGTGTGTGTGTGTGAGGAGTGAGTGTGAGGAGGAGTGAGTGTGTGAGTGTGATGGAGTGAGTGTGTGTGAGTGTGTGAGTGAGTGAGTGATTGTGAGTGAGGGAGTGAGTGTGTGAGGTGAGTGTGAGGAGTGAGGAGTGTGTGTGTGTGTGTGGAGTGAGTGTGTGAGTGAGTGAGGAGGAGTGTGTGTGTGTGTGAGTGAGTGTGTGAGTGAGGAGTGAGTGAGGAGGAGGAGGAGAGTGTGTGTGTGTGTGTGTGTGTGTGTGTGTGTGTGTGTGAGTGAGTGAGTGTGTGAGTGAGTGTGTGAGTGAGTGAGGAGGAGTGAGGAGGAGTGAGTGTGTGTGTGTGTGTGTGTGTGTGAGTGAGTGTGTGAGTGAGTGAGTGAGAGGAGTGAGGAGTGAGTGTGTGTGTGTGTGAGTGAGGAGGAGGAGTGTGTGGAGTGAGGAGTGAGGAGGAGGAGAGTGAGTGTGTGTGTGTGAGTGAGTGTGAGGAGTGAGGAGGAGTGTGTGTGTGAGTGAGTGAGTGTGAGGAGGAGGAGGAGTGAGGAGAGTGTGAGTGGAGTGTGTGAGTGTGTGAGTGAGGAGTGAGTGAGGAGGAGTGAGTGTGTGAGTGAGTGAGTGAGTGAGGAGGAGTGTGTGACTGAGGTGTGAGTGAGTGATTGTGTGAGTGAGTGTGAGGAGGAGGAGGAGTGAGGAGAGTGTGGAGAGAGTGAGGAGGAGAGGAGGAGTAGTGTGTGAGGAGTGAGGAGTGAGTGAGAGGAGTGAGGAGTGAGGAGTGAGTGAGGAGGAGTGAGTGAGTGTGAGGAGGAGTGAGTGAGTGTGTGAGTGAGTGTGTGAGTGAGTGAGTGTGGACTGAGGAGTGTGTGACTGGAGTGAGGAGGAGTGAGTGAGGAGTGAGGAGTGAGTGAGGAGGAGGAGGAGTGAGGAGTGAGTGAGGAGGAGTGAGGAGTGAGTG
>CM040920.1:35835480-35857980 GCA_023029165.1 Gobiocypris rarus | reverse complement strand
TTTACAGTGGTAAACAGAAATAAAGATTAAATGATGCAAAGAGTTCAGTTCAGTCTGTTTTGATTGATGGCTTTAAGTCCACAGCGTGTGTGTGTGTGTGTGTGTGTGTGTGTGTGTGTGTGTGTGTGTTTTCCAAGGCAGAGGCTGATGGAGCTGCTGTCCGCTGAGAGAACCCACTGAGGACAATCCAGCACAGCAGAAGGTCTCACACACACACACACACACACCCACCACACACTCACTCACTCACTCACACACACACACACACACACTCACTCACCACTCACTCACACACACTCACCTCACACACTCACCATTCACCACACACACACACACACTCACTCACCCACCACTCACTCACACACTCACCACACCACTCATTCACTCACACACACACTCACCACTCACCTCACACTCACTCACTCACACCCCACTCACACTCACTCTCACACCCCACTCACCTCACACCACCTCACACCCACTCACACTCCACACACTCACACCACCCACACACACACACACTCACCTCACACTCACTCACTCTCACACTCACCACTCTCACACCCACTCACACACTCACACCACTCACTCACTCACCACCACCACACTCACACTCACACTCACTCTCACCACTCACACACTCACCACCACTCACTCACCACACACACACACACTCACCACCCACACACTCACCTCACACCCACTCACCATACTCCACACACACACACCACACACCTCACACTCACACTCACCTCACACTCACCACCCACTCACTCACCTCACACTCACTCACCACACACTCACTCACACACACTCACTCACCCACTCACTCACCACACTCACACACTCACACCCACACACTCACTCACACACCTCACTCACACACCTCACTCACACCACTCACTCACACACTCACTCACACACTCACACACTCACCACTCACCACCACACACATCCACTCACTCACACACTCTCTCTCACACCCACACACCTCACACACTCACCACCCACTCACCACACACTCTCTCACCCACTCACTCACCACCACTCCACTCACCACTCACCACCACTCACACACACACACTCACCCACTCACACACTCACACCCACCACTCACTCACCCACCACACACTCACACACACACTCACCCACACACTCACACCTCTCCCACACACTCACTCACTCACACACTCACACTCTCACCACTCACCTCACACACTCACCCACCCACTCCTCTCACACACCCACACACCCACACCCACCACCACCACCCACCACCACACACTCACTCACCACCCACTCACCCACTCCACACCCACTCCACACACCACACACTCACCACACACACTCACACACTCCCACACACTCACCACTCACCCACTCACACCCACTCACACTCACTCCCACCACTCACCACCCACCACACTCACACACTCACACACTCACCCACACACTCACACCCTCACACACTCTCACCACCACCACACACTCACTCACCACCCACCACTCACACACCCACACACACTCACTCACACCCACTCACCACACCCACTCACACACCACACCACCACACACTCCTCACTCACACACTCCTCTACACTCCACCCACACACTCACACACCTCACACCACTCACACACTCACACACTCACTCACACACTCACTCACTCCACTCACCCACCACCACCCACACACACTCACTCCACCCACCACTCACCACTCACCACCCACCCACCCACCCACTCACACCTCACACTCACACACCTCTCACACACCCACCCACTCACTCACCCACCTCACACCCCACTCACTCACACACTCACTCACACACTCACCACACCCTCACACACCCACCACCACCACTCACCACCTCACACACTCCCTCACTCTCACTCACCCACCACCACTCACCACCACCACCCACCCACCACCCACCACACTCACCACACACCCACTCCACACTCACTCACACACCCACCACACACACTCACCTCACACACCCACTCACACACTCACACACCCACTCACCCACCACACACACTCCACCACTCACACACTCTCTCTCACACACTCCACCACACACTCCTCACACACCCACTCACACACTCACTCACCACCCACCACTCCCACACACTCACTCACCACTCCACCACTCACCCACTCACCCACCACTCACACACACCCACCACCCACACTCACCACCCACCACCACCCACTCCACACTCACACCCACACACTCTCCTCACCCACACACTCACACACTCACTCACACACCACCCACCACACTCACTCACTCACACTCACTCACCCACCACCCACTCACCCACCACCCACTCACCACTCACTCACCACCACCCACCACCCACTCACCCACCCACCACTCACACTCCACCACCCACCCACCACCACCCACCCACTCACACACACACTCACACACACACACTCACCACACACTCACCACTCACCACACACCCACATTCACACACTCACACTCTCTCACACACTCACCACTCACCCACTCTCACACCCACTTACACACCACACCACTCACACACACACACCCACTCTCACACACTCACTCACACACTCACACTCACTCACACACTCACACACCACACACTCACACACACTCCCACTCACACACTCACACTCTCACACACTCCCACTCACTCACTCACTCACACACTCACTTACCACCCACCACCCACTCACTCACACACTCACACCCACTCACACCCACCACCACACACCCATACACCACACTCACACACCCACCTACACACCTCTCACACACTCACTCACATACTCACACACTCACTCACACACTCACTCACTCACCCACCCACCACCTCACACTCCACCTCACACCCACCACTCACACACTCACACTCACTCACCACTCACCACTCACCACCACCCACCTCCACACTCCCACATTCACACACTCACACACACTCTCACTCACACACCCACACACTCTCTCACACACTCCTCACCCACCACTCTCACACTCACTCACTCACACACCACACACTCACTCACACACTCACTCACCACCACACACTCACACACTCACTCACTCACCACTCACCACCACCACCCACCCACTCACTCACACACTCACACACTCACTCACACCTCACACTCACCCACACACTCCACCACACTCACTCACACACTCACCACCCACCCACCCACCACTCACCTCACACTCACTCTCACACCCACCACACTCACACACCTCACACTCACTCACTCCACCCACCCACCACCACTCACCACTCACACATTCACACACTCACACACACCTCTCACCACACACTCACACACTCACTCACTCCCACACTCACCACCACTCCACCACCCACTCACCCACCCACTCACCACCCACCACACACACTCACACACTCACACACACACTCTCTCACACACTCACACACCCTCTCCACTCACCACCCACTCACTCACACACTCACTTACACACTCACACTCACTCACACATTCACACACTCACTCACACACTCACTCACCACCACTCACCCACACTCACACACTCACACACCCACACACACTCACACTCACACTCACACACTCTCTCACACACTCTCACTCACTCACTCTCACACACCCACTCACCACCCACTCACCACACACCTCACACACTCACACACTCACACACCCACCACCACTCACTCACTCACTCACCACTCACCACCACTCACCCACACACATTCACACACCCACACACACACTCTCTCACTCACACACTACTCCACCACTCACACACCCACTCACTCACCACTCACTCACCCACCCACTCACTCACCCACCCACTCACACACACACACTCACCACACACCTCCTCACCCACACACTCACACACCATCTCACTCACTCACCACCTCACACACCACTCACACACCCACACTCACTCACACATTCACACACTCACTCACACACTCACTCACCCACTCACTCACTCACACCCACACATTCACACACTCACACACACTCTCACTCACACACTCACACTCTCTCACACACCTCACCACTCACCTCACACACTCACTCACCCACTCACACACCACACACTCACCACACACCCACTCACACACTCCACTCACACACCCACTCACCCACACACTCACACCACACTCACACACTCTCTCCACACTCACCACACACTCACTCACCCACCCACCACTCACACTCACCTCACACTCACTCCACACACTCACACACTCACACTCCACCACTCACCCACTCCACTCACCCACCACTCACCCACTCACACACTCACACCCACACCTCTCACCTCACACACTCACACACTCTCACACACCCACTCACCACTCACCTCACACACTCCACCACACTCCACCACACCCACTCACACACTCACTCACCACCTCACCCACTCACCACCACCACCCACCCACACACACTCCACATCCACACACTCACACTCACCTCTCACACACCCACTCACACACTCACACACTCCACTCACACACCCACTCACCCACTCACCACCTCACACTCACTCACACACTCACACACTCACCCACTACCCACCACCACCCACTCACCACTCACCACCCACTCACCCACCACACACTCCACACTCACACACACACTCTCTCACCCACACTCACACACTCTCACACACTCACTCACCCACTCACCCACTCACTCACACACTCACACACCTCTCACTCACCCACCACTCACTCACACACACACACTCCACTCACACACACCACCACCACCACACTCACTCCACCACCCACTCCACCACCTCACACTCACACACCCACCACACACACACACAATCACCACTCCACTCACACCACTCACCACTCACACACCCACACACTCACTCACCTCACTCACTCACCACCACACTCCACATCACACACTCCACAATCACCACCACTCACTCACCACACACTCACCCACTCACTCACACACCACACACTCACCACACACACTCACTCACACACCCCACCCACCACCACTCACACCTCACCCACTCACCCACCCACTCACTCCACACTCCACCTCACCACACCACTCACTCACACTCACTCACTCACTCACACTCACACATTCACACACACTCACTCCCACAATCACTCACCACCACTCACACACACACACAATCACTCACACCACACTCACTCACCCACTCACTCACACTCACTCACTCACCCACTCACCACTCACCCACACACTCACACATTCACACACTCACTCACACAATCACTCACCCACCACTCACACACTCACACTCACACACCACACACTCACTCACACAATCACTCACCACCACTCACACACTACACTCACTCACACACTCACACACTCCACTCACTCACTCACCCACCACCCACTCACACACACACACCACTCACACATTCACACACTCACTCACACAATCACTCACTCACCACTCCCACTCACTCACCACCACTCCACACTCACACTCACTCACACACTACACACCTCACACACTCACTCACCCACCCACTCTCACACACTCCTCACACTCACACTCACTCACACATTCACACACCCACCTCACACACCCACTTACACTCACACTCACTCACCCACTCACCACCCACTCACACACTCACACACTCCACACTCCCACACACACTCTCTCACCACACACTCACACTCTCACACACACTCACCCACTCACTCACACACTCACTTACTCACCACTCACCCACCACTCACACACTCACACCCCACTCACACACTCACCACTCACACACACACTCACACACCCACACACACCTCTCACACACTCCCACACTCACCCACACACTCACACACTCACTCACACACTCACCACCACCCACTCACCACTCACACTCACTCACACCCACTCACACACCCACACCCACTCACCCACCCACTCACCCACTCACCCACCCACTCACACCTCACACACTCACACACACTCACACACACACTCCCACTCACACTCACACACTCTCACACACTCCACCCACTCACTCACTCACACACTCACTCACCACACACTCACACACCCACTCACACTCACTCACCACTCACACTCACACCCACTCACTCACCACCACTCACCACCACTCACCACCACTCACACACTCATACATTCACACACCACACTCACTCTCACACTCACTCACACTCACTCACACACTCACCACCACCACTCCACCACCTCACACCCACTCTCACACTCACTCACACTCCACACACTCACACTCACTCACCACCCACCACCACCACTCACACATTCACACACTCACACACACTCTCACTCACACACTCCACACCCACTCACCACACTCACTCACCCACCACCACTCACTCACCACTCACTCCACTCACCCACCCACTCACACACATTCACACTCACACACACACTCTCACTCACACACTCACACCTCTCACCACTCACCACCCACTCTCACACACTCACTTACACACTCACCACTCACACACTCACACACTCACTCACACACCACCACTCACTCACTCACCCACACTCATACACTCACACACTCACACTCACTCTCTCACACACTCCACCACACACTCACACACCCACTCACACCCACCACTCACCCACTCACCCACCACACACACACACTCACACCCACTCACTCACTCACCCACTCACTCACCCACCCACCACTCACACACATTCACACACTCACACACACCTCTCACTCACACTCTCTCACACACTCCCACTCACTCACTCACTCCACACTCACACACTCTCACTCACTCACCCACTCACACACATTCACACACTCCACCACACAATCACTCACTCACTCACACTCACTCACTCCACCACCACCACACACTCACTCACACACACACCACTCACCACTCACTCACACTCACCCACTCACACACACCCACTCACTCACACTCACTCACCACTCACACTCACACATTCACACACCACACCACCACCCACTCACCACTCACACACTCACCCACCACACACTCCACACTCACACACCACTCACACACTCACTCACACACTCTCTCCACTCACCCACTCACTCACCACTCACCACTCACCCACCACCACTCACCCACACTCCACTCACTCACTCACTCACCCACCACACTCACTCACTCACTCACTCACACACCACACCACCACACAATCACTCACCACTCACTCACACACACACACACAATCACCACCACTCACACTCACTCACCACCACCTCACCCACCCACTCACACACCACTCACCACACTCACACACTCACACATTCACCACACTCACACACAATCACCACTCACTCACTCACACACTCACACACTCACACATTCACACACCCACTCACACAATCACTCACTCACTCACTCACACACTCACACTCACTCACACCACACACTCACCACTCACCACACTCACCACCACTCACACACACACACACACTCACACACCACACCACTCACACACCACTCACCACCACTCACTCACTCACTCCACCACCCACCCCACACCCACACTCACCACACACTCACACTCTCACACACCCACCACTCCACCACTCTCACACACTCACTTACACACTCACACTCACCCACACATTCACACACCCACCTCACACACTCACTCACACACTCACACTCACTCACTCACTCACCACCACCCACACACTCACACACACACACTCACACACACTCTCTCACCACACACTCACACCTCTCACACTCTCTCACTCCACTCACTCTCACACACACCACTCACTCACTCACCCACCACACTCCCACACCACTCACACACCCACTCACTCACACACTCACATCCACACACTCACACACACTCTCTCACACACTCTCTCACACACCCACCACATACTCACACTCACTCACACACTCACTCACCACTCACCACCTCACCCCACCTCACACCACCTCACACTCACTCACACTCACACTCACTCACCCACTCACTCACCCACTCACTCACCACCACCACCACACTCACACACTCCACACCACACACACCTCACCCACACACTCACACACTCTCTCACACACCCACTCACCACTCACCACACTCACTCACTCACACCACACTCACCACACACTCACCCACTCCACACTCACACACTCACTCACTCACTCACTCACCACTCACCCACCACCACTCACCCACCACCACACACCCATACATTCACACACTCACACTCACTCTCCACACACCCACTCACACACTCACTACCCACTCACCACCACTCACCACCCACTCACACTCACTCACACTCCACTCACACACTCACACACTCACCCACCACCACCACCACTCACTCACCACCACCACACACACCACACACTCACACACACACCTCTCACCACACCACACACCACCCACCACACACTCACCACTCACTCACCACTCACTCACCCACCACCCACTCACCACTCACTCACTCACCCCACCACCACCACCCACCACACACACCACACCTCACACACACTCTCACACTCACACACTCACACACTCTCACCCACCCACCACCTCACACTCACTACACTCACACTCACTCACACACCACACACTCACTCTCACACACTCACCACTCACTCCACCACTCACACACTCACACACTCCACACTCACCTCTCACCCACACACTCACACACCTCTCACACTCTCACCCACCTCACCTCACACACTCACCACTCACTCACACTCACACACTCACTCACACACTCACTCACACACTCCACTCACACTCACCCACCACACACCTCACACCACACCCACACACACTCCTCACACCACTCACACCTCACCACCCACCTCACCCACTCACACTCACTCACACTCACTCACCACTCACACCACTCACACACCACCACTCACACTCACCCACTCACTCACCACTCACCACTCACCACCACTCACACACTCACACATTCACACACACACACACACTCCTCCACCACACACACACTCCTCACACACCACTCACTCACCCACTCCTCCACCACTCACACACTCACACACTCACTCACACCCACCCACCCACTCACTCACTCACTCACTCCACCACTCACACCACATCCACACACCCACACTCACTCTCTCACACCCACCACACACTCCACACACTCACCCACACACTCCACCACCACACTCACACTCACTCACACATCACACACTCACACTCACTCACTCACTCACTCTCACCACTCACCCACCACTCACCACCACACACTCACACCACACACACACTCACTCTCACACCACCCACCTCCTCACACACTCACCACTCACTCACCACCACTCACCACACTCACACACTCCTCACCACTCACTCACCACTCACACCACACACTCCACTCACACACACACAATCACTCACTCACTCACACTCACCCACTCACTCACCACCACACACTCACACACTCACTCACACACACTCACTCACTCACACTCACTCACTCACTCACACACACACACTCACCACTCACACTCACCCACTCACCACACACTCACACATTCACACACTCACACACACCACCCACCACTCACACTCACCCACTCACACACCCACACCACACTCACTCACACACTCACACACACTCTCACTCCCACTCCACCCACACTCACTCACACTCACCACTCACCACCACTCCACACTCACCACTCACTCCACACTCACTCACTCACACTCACCACCACTCCACACTCACACACTCACACTCACACTCACTCACCACACACTCACACACTCTCTCACTCACCACCACTCACTCACACATTCACACTCACCACACACACAATCACCACTCCACCACACTCACTCACTCACTCACCACCACACACTCACACTCACTCACACACACAATCACTCACCACCCACACTCACTCACTCACTCACACACCCACACACCCACTCACTCACACTCACCCACCCACCACACACTCACACATTCACACACCACAATCACTCACCCACCACCACTCACACCTCACCACTCACACACTCACACACTCACACACTCACTCACACACTCACTCACACACTCCCACCCACTCCCACTCACCACACCCACTCACCACCCACCCACCCACACACTCACTCACCACCACACCCACTCCCACACTCACCACCACCACTCACACACTCACACCACACACTCCTCACAATCACTCACTCACCCACCCACTCACCACTCACTCACACACACACACACAATCACTCACTCACTCACACTCACCCACTCACCCACTCACACTCACTCACTCACACTCACCACCACTCACCACACACTCACACATTCACACACTCACTCACACAATCACCACTCCACTCACTCACACTCACACACTCACACATTCACACACACCCACTCACACAATCACTCACCCACCCACCCACACCTCACCCACTCACACCACACACTCACTCACCCACTCACTCACCCACTCACCACACACACACACATTCACACACTCACACATTCACACACTCACACATTCACACACTCACTCACTCCACCCACTCACCCACTCACTCACTCACACACTCACACTCACTCACACACTCACACACTCACTCACTCACTCACTCACACACTCACTCTCACACTCACTCTCACACTCACTCACACATTCACACACTCACACACACACTCTCTCACTCACACACTCACACACAATAGATGAACATGGAGCGGTACAGAAATCAGAGAGCCGATGATGATGATCTGTGTTTCAGGAGGCGGACCGGCGGATCTGTGCGTCCAGCGCTCTTCATCAGGCCGACCGGACCTGCAGGCGTGTGGTGTCACACACACATATCACACACACCGCATCACACACACTCACCGCTAACATCACACACACCGCATCACACACCTCACCGCTAACATCACACACACCGCATCACACACACCTCACCGCTAACATCACACACACCGCTAACATCACACACCTCACCGCTAACATCACACACACCGCATCACACACACCTCACCGCTAACATCACACACACCGCATCACACACACCTCACCGCTAACATCACACACACCGCATCACACACACCTCACCGCTAACATCACACACCGCATCACACACACCTCACCGCTAACATCACACACACCGCATCACACACACCTCACCGCTAACATCACACACCGCATCACACACACCTCACCGCTAACATCACACACACCGCATCACACACACCTCACCGCTAACATCACACACATCACACACACCTCACCGCTAACATCACACACACACGCATCACACACCTCACCGCTAACATCACACACACCGCATCACACACACCTCACCGCTAACATCACACACACCGCATCACACACACCTCACCGCTAACATCACACACACCGCATCACACACACCTCACCGCTAACATCACACACACCGCTAACATCACACACACTCACCGCTAACATCACACACACCGCATCACACACACCTCACCACTAACATCACACACACCGCTTATACAGTACAGCCGTCTGATCAGTGCAGGATCTTCTAACACAGTGGTTTTCAAACCTGTCCTGGAGAACCACCAGCCCTGCACATTTTGATTAAGCTCATCAGCTCATTACTAGAGACTGCAAGACCTGAAATGGGTGTGTCTGATATAGGGAGACATACAAAATGTGCAGGGCTGGTGGTCCTCCAGGACAGGTTTGAAAACCACTGATCTAACACATGAGACACACACACATTCGGCAGCTCCAACACAGTAGAGGCATTATTCAGATCAGACCTGTGTGTGTGTGTGTGTGTGTGTGTGTGTGTGTGTGTGTGTGTGTGTGTCCTCCACAGAAGCGCGAGCCTCTCCACACGAGCTGAAGGCTCTCGTCTCAGAGCTGAACGAGCTGAAGACTCTCGTCCTGCAGGATCTGAAGAGGGACCCTGTGTCTCCAGAGCAGAAGCTGCTGGTGTTCGAGCACCGCACACGCCAGACGCTGACCAGACACATCCCTGACCTCTGACCCCTGCTGGTGTTCGAGCACCGCACACGCCAGACGCTGACCAGACACATCCCTGACCTCTGACCCCTGCTGGTGTTCGAGCACCGCACACGCCAGACGCTGACCAGACACATCCCTGACCTCTGACCCCTGCTGGTGTTCGAGCACCGCACACGCCAGACGCTGGCCAGACACATCCTGACCTCTGACCCCTGACCTCTGACCCCTGCTGGTGTTCGAGCACCGCACACGCCAGACGCTGGCCAGACACATCCCTGACCTCTGACCCCTGCTGGTGTTCGAGCACCGCACACGCCAGACGCTGACCAGACACATCCCTGACCTCTGACCCCTGCTGGTGTTCGAGCACCGCACACGCCAGACGCTGACCAGACACATCCTGACCTCTGACC
The DNA here is from genome assembly GCA_023029165.1 of Gobiocypris rarus. Taxonomy (NCBI): domain Eukaryota; kingdom Metazoa; phylum Chordata; class Actinopteri; order Cypriniformes; family Gobionidae; genus Gobiocypris; species Gobiocypris rarus. The sequence goes on along the minus strand of CM040920.1, from coordinate 35,845,568 downwards.
CCTGCTGGTGTTCGAGCACCGCACACGCCAGACGCTGGCCAGACACATCCCTGACCTCTGACCCCTGCTGGTGTTCGAGCACCGCACACGCCAGACGCTGGCCAGACACATCCCTGACCTCTGACCTCTGACCCCTGCTGGTGTTCGAGCACCGCACACGCCAGACGCTGGCCAGACACATCCCTGACCTCTGACCCGGCTGGTGTTCGAGCACCGCACACGCCAGACGCTGACCAGACACATCCTGACCTCTGACCCCTGCTGGTGTTCGAGCACCGCACACGCCAGACGCTGGCCAGACACATCCCTGACCTCTGACCCCTGACCTCTGACCCCTGCTGGTGTTCGAGCACCGCACACGCCAGACGCTGGCCAGACACATCCCTGACCTCTGACCTCTGACCCCTGCTGGTGTTCGAGCACCGCACACGCCAGACGCTGGCCAGACACATCCCTGACCTCTGACCCCTGCTGGTGTTCGAGCACCGCACACGCCAGACGCTGGCCAGACACATCCTGACCTCTGACCTCTGACCCCTGCTGGTGTTCGAGCGCAGCACACGCCAGACGCTGGCCAGACACATCCCTGACCTCTGACCCCTGCTGGTGTTCGAGCACCGCACACGCCAGACGCTGGCCAGACACATCCCTGACCTCTGACCTCTGACCCCTGCTGGTGTTCGAGCACCGCACACGCCAGACGCTGGCCAGACACATCCCTGACCTCTGACCCGGCTGGTGTTCGAGCACCGCACACGCCAGACGCTGGCCAGACACATCCTGACCTCTGACCCTGCTGGTGTTCGAGCACCGCACACGCCAGACGCTGGCCAGACACATCCCTGACCTCTGACCTCTGACCCCTGCTGGTGTTCGAGCGCAGCACACGCCAGACGCTGGCCAGACACATCCCTGACCTCTGACCTCTGACCCCTGCTGGTGTTCGAGCGCAGCACACGCCAGACGCTGGCCAGACACATCCCTGACCTCTGACCCCTGACCTCTGACCCCTGCTGGTGTTCGAGCGCAGCACAATACCAATCGTTTGTAAATAAAAGAGAATTTAGAAAGCACCTGGAGATTGTGCATTCAGTTCCTAAGGTCAAGCTAACCCTTTTGTGACTTCAGATGTGTGGTGTTTAAGCATAACAACACTGTTACTTTCACTGTGTGAGGTCTGATTGTGATAGGAGTAAAGGGGAAAATATCCCCATTGGGATGTGTGGATGTCTGTCTCGGATTGGTGAGGATTTAACATGTTTCCTCCACTAGGATTTCTCAGGACTTAAGGATGTTGTTCTGGACACCTCATAGAAATGATTTAAGCTGCAAACAATTATTTTACAATTAGTTTTTTTTGGCTCCAAAAAGAGTTACTTTGCCTGGATTATTAAAAATATATGTTTTGAATGAATTAAAGATATAAATATAAATTACATAGTTGGGCTGCAAGTCAATAAATTCACTGATATAAAATAAATACAAGCATGTTAAATAACTGATTATTCAGATTTTGCGCGTATAATGTTAGGCTGTTTCGGGTCCCCATATCTGGGTTAGGTTATATCAGAGCCATATAGATCTGGGTTAGGTTATATCAGAGCCATATAGATCTGGGTTATGGTTATATCAGAGACATATAGATCTGGGTTAGGTTATATCAGAGCCATATAGATCTGGGTTAGGTTATATCAGAGCCATATAGATCTGGGTTAGGTTATATCAGAGCCATATAGATCTGGGTTAGGTTATATCAGAGCCATATAGATCTGGGTTATGGTTATATCAGAGCCATATAGATCTGGGTTAGGTTATATCAGAGAACATATAGATCTGGGTTATGGTTATATCAGAGCCATATTGATCTGGGTTAGGTTATATCAGAGCCATATAGATCTGGGTTAGGTTATATCAGAGCCATATAGATCTGGGTTAGGTTATATCAGAGCCATATAGATCTGGGTTAGGTTATATCAGAGCCATATAGATCTGGGTTAGGTTATATCAGAGACATATAGATCTGGGTTATGGTTATATCAGAGCCATATTGATCTGGGTTAGGTTATATCAGAGCCATATAGATCTGGGTTAGGTTATATCAGAGCCATATAGATCTGGGTTAGGTTATATCAGAGCCATATAGATCTGGGTTAGGTTATATCAGAGCCATATAGATCTGGGTTAGGTTATATCAGAGCCATATAGATCTGGGTTATGGTTATATCAGAGCCATATAGATCTGGGTTAGGTTATATCAGAGCCATATTGATCTGGGTTAGGTTATATCAGAGCCATATAGATCTGGGTTAGGTTATATCAGAGCCATATAGATCTGGGTTATGGTTATATCAGAGCCATATAGATCTGGGTTAGGTTATATCAGAGCCATATAGATCTGGGTTAGGTTATATCAGAGCCATATAGATCTGGGTTAGGTTATATCAGAGCCATATAGATCTGGGTTAGGTTATATCAGAGCCATATAGATCTGGGTTAGGTTATATCAGAGCCATATAGATCTGGGTTAGGTTATATCAGAGCCATATAGATCTGGGTTAGGTTATATCAGAGCCATATAGATCTGGGTTAGGTTATATCAGAGCCATATAGATCTGGGTTAGGTTATATCAGAGCCATATAGATCTGGGTTAGGTTATATCAGAGCCATATAGATCTGGGTTAGGTTATATCAGAGCCATATTGATCTGGGTTAGGTTATATCAGAGCCATATAGATCTGGGTTAGGTTATATCAGAGCCATATAGATCTGGGTTAGGTTATATCAGAGCCATATAGATCTGGGTTAGGTTATATCAGAGCCATATAGATCTGGGTTATGGTTATATCAGAGCCATATTGATCTGGGTTATGGTTATATCAGAGCCAAATAGATCTGGGTTAGATTATATCAGAGCCATATAGATCTGGGTTAGGTTATATCAGAGCCATATAGATCTGGGTTAGGTTATATCAGAGCCATATAGATCTGGGTTAGGTTATATCAGAGCCATATAGATCTGGGTTAGGTTATATCAGAGCCATATAGATCTGGGTTAGGTTATATCAGAGCCATATAGATCTGGGTTAGGTTATATCAGAGCCATATAGATCTGGGTTATGGTTATATCAGAGCCATATAGATCTGGGTTGGGTTATATCAGAGCCATATAGATCTGGGTTGGGTTATATCAGAGCCATATTGATCTGGGTTAGGTTATATCAGAGCCATATAGATCTGGGTTAGGTTATATCAGAGCCATATAGATCTGGGTTAGGTTATATCAGAGCCATATTGATCTGGGTTATGGTTATATCAGAGCCATATAGATCTGGGTTGGTTATATCAGAGCCATATAGATCTGGGTTAGGTTATATCAGAGCCATATTGATCTGGGTTAGGTTATATCAGAGCCATATAGATCTGGGTTAGGTTATATCCAGAGCCATATAGATCTGGGTTAGGTTATATCAGAGCCATATAGATCTGGGTTAGGTTATATCAGAGCCATATAGATCTGGGTTAGGTTATATCAGAGCCATATAGATCTGGGTTATGGTTATATCAGAGCCATATAGATCTGGGTTAGGTTATATCAGAGCCATATTGATCTGGGTTATGGTTATATCCGAGCCATATAGATCTGGGTTAGGTTATATCAGAGCCATATAGATCTGGGTTAGGTTATATCAGAGCCATATAGATCTGGGTTAGGTTATATCAGAGCCATATAGATCTGGGTTATGGTTATATCAGAGCCATATAGATCTGGGTTAGGTTATATCAGAGCCATATAGATCTGGGTTAGGTTATATCAGAGCCATATAGATCTGGGTTAGGTTATATCAGAGCCATATAGATCTGGGTTAGGTTATATCAGAGCCATATAGATCTGGGTTAGGTTATATCAGAGCCATATAGATCTGGGTTAGGTTATATCAGAGCCATATAGATCTGGGTTAGGTTATATCAGAGCCATATAGATCTGGGTTAGGTTATATCAGAGCCAAATAGATCTGGGTTAGGTTATATCAGAGCCATATAGATCTGGGTTAGGTTATATCAGAGCCAAATAGATCTGGGTTAGGTTATATCAGAGCCATATAGATCTGGGTTAGGTTATATCAGAGCCATATAGATCTGGGTTAGGTTATATCAGAGCCATATAGATCTGGGTTAGGTTATATCAGAGTCATATAGATCTGGGTTAGGTTATATCAGAGCCATATAGATCTATATATCTCTATGGCTCTGGGTTATGGTTATATGATGTCTGTGCGGTGTCCCATCGGATTATCTTGTGCTTTCGGAGAGTTTGACGAGTCTTCATTTGGTTCCACTTTGTGAGAAGTACATTTCAAACGGAAAGGAGCGATATGGATACTCTTGTAATTGATGGGTATTAAAGATCATTACTGGTAAAATGTCATTATTTATGGGTGGCTGTTACAGTTGTAACAAAAGGCTGTGTGTCCCTCAGCGCTTGTTTCCTCCGGACACCTTAGACTGTGACACAGCCACAATGGCGCCCGCGCTCAGAATGATGCGACAGGTCAGAACAAAACACACACACACACACACGCGCGATGTAAATCCTCGGAACACACACACACGATATAAAGCTTCGGAACACAACACACCTAACATGATGTTTATATGATGAACAGACATGCGATGGAGCGATAACCGATTATAATGATCAGATGAGGTCAAATCATTCTCTGGGTTAGAGATCAATAACTGACAGATTCTTCTGATGGGTTTCGTGAGTTTATTCTCGGATCTGCCCTTCAGTTGTGTCAGTATCAGAGATTAACTAAACCATGTAACGTTAAAGATTACAGCACATTTACCGTGTTTAGTTGTTTTCCTTCTTTTTGTCTGTAAATGTGGTCTCTTGTGGTCCAGAGTTGGTTAATACTGACACATTTACAGAAAAGTTTGGTAACTTTTATTTTTATTTCTTACACATGGTATTCTTATTTCTTATGTAAAGCACTTTGAATTGCCATAGTGTATGAAATGTGCTATATAAATAAGCGTGCCTTGCCTTTCATTGCCTAGTGTCCAAATAAATACATTAAATGCAAGTACAATGGTTAATCGTTCACATGAAAAGCTTTAATGTTTTGTTTTTAATTATTTGCTTTTTTATTTTACATTTTTATGATCTAAATAATTGGGGTGAGTGATTACTATGGTTACTCACACATCGTTTCAGGATATGTGAGTAACCATAGCAACTCCCTCTCTGAACATCACCTGTGAGTAACCATAGTAACTCATTCTCTGAACATCACCTGTGAGTAACCATAGCAACTCACTCTCTGAACATCACCTGTGAGTAGCCATAGCAACTCACTCTCTGAACATCACCTGTGAGTAACCAAAGCAACTCACTCTCTGAACATCACCTGTGAGTAGCCATAGCAACTCACACTCTGAACATCACCTGTGAGTAACCATAGCAACTCACACTCTGAACATCACCTGTGAGTAGCCATAGCAACTCACACTCTGAACATCACCTGTGAGTAGCCATAGCAACTCACTCTCTGAACATCACCTGTGAGTAACCATAGCAACTCAATCTCTGAACATCACCTGTGAGTAGCCATAGCAACTCACTCTCTGAACATCACCTGTAAGTAACCATAGCAACTCACTATTTGAACATCACCTGTGAGTAGCCATAGCAACTTCCTCCTGAGCATCACCTGTGAGTAACCATAGCAACTCAATCTCTGAACATCACCTGTGAGTAGCCATAGCAACTCACTCTCTGAACATCACCTGTGAGTAACCATAGCAACTCACTCTCTGAACATCACCTGTGAGTAACCATAGCAACTCACTCTCTGAACATCACCTGTGAGTAGCCATAGCAACTCTCTCTCTGAACATCACCTGTGAGTAGCCATAGCAACTCCCTCCTGAGCATCACCTGTGAGTAACCATAGCAACTCTCTCTCTGAACATCACCTGTGAGTAGCCATAGCAACTCACTCTCTGAACATCACCTGTGAGTAACCATAGCAACTCACTCTGAACATCACCTGTGAGTAGCCATAGCAACTCCTCTCTGAACATCACCTGTGAGTAGCCATAGCAACTCCTCTCTGAACATCACCTGTGAGTAACCATAGCAACTCACTCTGAACATCACCTGTGAGTAACCATAGCAACTCACTCTCTGAACATCACCTGTGAGTAGCCATAGCAACTCACTCTCTGAACATCACCTGTGAGTAACCATAGCAACTCACTCTCTGAACATCACCTGTGAGTAACCATAGCAACTCACTCTCTGAACATCACCTGTGAGTAACCATAGTAACTCACTCTTTGAACATCACCTGTAAGTAACCATAGCAACTCACTCTCTGAACATCACCTGTGAGTAACCATAGCAACTCACTCTTTGAACATCACCTGTGAGTAACCATAGCAACTCACTCTCTGAACATCACCTGTGAGTAGCCATAGCAACTCACTCTCTGAACATCACCTGTGAGTAACCATAGCAACTCACTCTCTGAACATCACCTGTGAGTAGCCATAGCAACTAACTCTCTGAACATCACCTGTGAGTAACCATAGCAACTCACTCTCTGAACATCACCTGTGAGTAACCATAGCAACTCACTCTCTGAACATCACCTGTGAGTAGCCATAGCAACTCACTCTCTGAACATCACCTGTGAGTAGCCATAGCAACTCACTCTCTGAACATCACCTGTGAGTAACCATAGCAACTCACTCTTTGAACATCACCTGTGAGTAACCATAGCAACTCTCTCTCTGAACATCACCTGTGAGTAGCCATAGCAACTCACTCTCTGAACATCACCTGTGAGTAACCATAGCAACTCACTCTCTGAACATCACCTGTGAGTAACCATAGCAACTCACTCTCTGAACATCACCTGTGAGTAACCATAGCAACTCACTCTCTGAACATCACCTGTGAGTAACCATAGCAACTCACTCTCTGAACATCACCTGTGAGTAACCATAGCAACTCACTCTCTGAACATCACCGGTGAGTAACCATAGTAACTCATTCTCTGAACATCACGTCTGAGTAACCATAGTAACTCACTCTCTTAACATCACCTGTGAGTAGCCATAGCAACTCATTCTCTGAACATCACCTGTGAGTAACCATAGCAACTCACTCTCTGAACATCACCTGTGAGTAGCCATAGCAACTCACTCTCTGAACATCACCTGTGAGTAAGCCATAGCAACTCACTCTCTGAACATCACCTGTGAGTAACCATAGCAACTCTCTCTCTGAACATCACCTGTGAGGAACCATAGCAACTCACTCTCTGAACATCACCTGTGAGTAACCATAGCAACTCACTCTCTGAACATCACCTGTGAGTAACCATAGCAACTCAATCTCTGAACATCACCTGTGAGTAACCATAGCAACTCACACTCTGAACATCACCTGTGAGTAGCCATAGCAACTCAATCTCTGAACATCACCTGTGAGTAACCATAGCAACTCTCTCTCTGAACATCACCTGTGAGTAACCATAGCAACTCACTCTCTGAACATCACCTGTGAGTAACCATAGCAACTCACTCTGAACATAACCTGTGAGTAACCATAGCAACTCACTCTCTGAACATAACCTGTGAGTAACCATAGCAACTCTCTCTGAACATCACCTGAGGAACCATAGCAACTCACTCTCTGAACATCACCTGTGAGTAACCATAGCAACTCTCTCTGAACATCACCTGTGAGTAACCATAGCAACTCACTCTCTGAACATCACCTGTGAGTAACCATAGCAACTCACTCTCTGAACATCACCTGTGAGTAACCATAGCAACTCACTCTCTGAACATCACCTGTGAGTAACCATAGCAACTCACTCTCTGAACATCACCTGTGAGTAACCATAGCAACTCACTCTCTGAACATAACCTGTGAGTAACCATAGCAACTCACTCTGAACATAACCTGTGAGTAACCATAGCAACTCACTCTGAACATAACCTGTGAGTAACCATAGCAACTCCTCTCTGAACATAACCTGTGAGTAACCATAGCAACTCACTCTGAACATAACCTGTGAGTAACCATAGCAACTCACTCTGAACATAACCTGTGAGTAACCATAGCAACTCACTCTGAACATAACCTGTGAGTAACCATAGCAACTCACTCTCTGAACATCACCTGTGAGTAACCATAGCAACTCACTCTGAACATCACCTGTGAGTAACCATAGCAACTCACTCTCTGAACATCACCTGTGAGTAACCATAGCAACTCACTCTCTGAACATCACCTGTGAGTAACCATAGCAACTCACTCTTTGAACATCACCTGTGAGTAACCATACCAACTCACTCTCTGAACATCACCTGTGAGTAACCATAGCAACTCTCTCTCTGAACATCACCTGTGAGTAGCCATAGCAACTCCTCTCTGAACATCACCTGTGAGTAGCCATAGCAACTCACTCTCTGAACATCACCTGTGAGTAACCATAGCAACTCTCTCTCTGAACATCACCTGTGAGGAACCATAGCAACTCACTCTCTGAACATCACCTGTGAGTAACCATAGCAACTCACTCTCTGAACATCACATGTGAGTAACCATAGCAACTCACTCTGAACATCACCTGTGAGTAACCATAGCAACTCACTCTCTGAACATCACCTATGAGTAACCATAGCAACTCACTCTCTGAACATCACCTGTGAGGAACCATAGCAACTCACTCTCTGAACATCACCTGTGAGTAACCATAGCAACTCACTCTGAACATCACCTGTGAGTAACCATAGCAACTCACTCTCTGAACATCACCTGTGAGTAGCCATAGCAACTCCCTCTCTGAACATCACCTGTGAGTAGCCATAGCAACTCCATGGTGAATCATCGATTGGTCGCTCTGTTGAGAATGTCTTGTGTGTTAAACGGGAGCATACTCTGGGTTGTCTGAACGCTTTTGGAACCAGCACACCTCGGGTGAGCAAGGTTTGCGTTAATCAACCGAGAGTTCAGGTATATGTGATGGTAAGTTAACCTTGCTTTCTGGAATACCCCCCTGAGTGTGTGTGTGTGTGTGTGTGTAGGTGTGTGATCGCGTGACCCGCTCGCGTGCTGCTGTCAGACTCCTGTGTTCACATGCCGCAGCCGCAGCTCATCCTGACACGAGCAGACCTGCATTCCCGCCGTTACAGAGTTACTCTGAGGAGGAGAGCATGATGAGAGACACCGGTGAGACACTCACTCACACACACACACACGCACACACACACTCACTCACACACACGCGCACACTCACACACACACACACACACACTCACAAACTCACTCACTCACTCACTCTCACACACACACTCACTCACTCACTCACTCACTCACTCACTCACACACTCACTCACTCACTCTCTCACACACACACACACACACTCACTCACACTCACTCACTCCTCACAATCACTCACACACTCACTCACTCACTCACTCACTCACTCACTCACTCACTCACTCACACACACACACTTACTTACTCACTCACTCACTCACACACACACACACACTCACTCACTCACTCACTCACTCACTCACTCACTCACTCCACACTCACTCACTCACTCCACACTCACTCACGCTCACTAACTCACTCACGCTCACTAACTCACTCACTCCTCACAATCACTCACACACTCACTCACTCCTCCTCACTCACTCCTCACTCACTCACTCCTCACACACACACACACTTACTTACTTACTCACTCACTCACTCTCACACACACACACACTCACTCCTCACTCACTCACTCACTCACTCACTCACTCACTCACACACACACACACACTCACTCACTCACACACTAACTAACTAACTCACTCACTCACAATCACTCACTCACTCACTCACTCACTCACTCACTCACTCACTCACTCCTCACTCACTCACACTCACTCACACACTCACACTCACTCACTCACTCACTCACCACACTCACTCACACACTCACACTCACTCACACACTCACACTCACTCACTCACTCACTCACTCACCACCACTCCTCACTCACACTCAC
>CM040920.1:35817980-35832980 GCA_023029165.1 Gobiocypris rarus | reverse complement strand
GTCCTGGTGATCGAGGAGCTGGCGAAGGTGGACCCGTCCGTGTCTGTGCTGTGTGACATCCAGAACACACTGATCAACACACTCCTGGGGAACCTGGGAACGGAGGAGCAGAAGGAGCGCTACCTGCCCCGCCTCGCCAGCGACACGGTGACCGACACGCCACTGCTCCACCGGCTGTGAGGATGTGTTCTTTGACTGACGCCGTGTGTGTGTGTGTGTGTGTGTGTGTGTGTGTGTTCATCAGGTCGGCAGCTTCTGCCTGTCGGAGTCGGAGTCGGGAAGCGACGCCTTCTCCCTGAAGACTAAAGCAGAGAAGCAGAACGATTATTACATTATCAATGGGTCCAAGATGTGGATCAGCAACGCAGAACATGCAGGAGTCTTTCTGGTCATGGCCAACGCAGAACCCGCCGCGGTACACACTCTCTCACACACACACACACACACACACACACACACACACACACACACACACACTGCCCCTGCCCCTAAACCTACCCATCACACACACACACTGCCCTTGCCCCTAAACCTACCCATCACATACACACACACACACACACACACACACTGCCCTTGCCCTAAACCTACCCATCACATACACACACACACACACACACACTGCCCTTGCCCCTAAACCTACCCATCACACACACACACACACACACAGACACACTGCCCTTGCCCCTAAACCTACCCATCACACACACACACACTGCCCTTGCCCCTAAACCTACCCACACACACACACACACTGCCCTTGCCCCTAAACCTACCCACACACACACACACTGCCCTTGCCCCTAAACCTACCCGTCACACAAACACACACTGCCCTTGCCCCTAAACCTACCCATCACACACACACACACACTGCCCCTAAACCTACCCATCACACACACACACACACTGCCCCTAAACCTACCCATCACACACCCACACACACACAGCCCCTGCCCCTAAGCCTACCCATCACACACACACACACACACACACACACACTACCCATCACAGGAGACTGTGCAGTTTACTTTCTGTGATAAAAACCTCATCCTGTGTGATTTATAAGCATTTTGAAAATTGAGGACATGGGGAACGTCCTCATATTTCACCCTCTTTTTGTAATACCTGTGTCATACCCATGTCATTATACACATTTGTGTCCTGATATTTCACACAAACTCACACTCTCTCTCTCTCTCTCTCTCTCTCTCTCTCTCTCTCTCTCTCTCTCTCTCTCTCTCTCTCACACACACACTTACACACACACACACTCTCTCTCTCTCTCTCTCTCTCACACACTCTCACACTCACACACTCTCTCTCTCTCTCTCACACACACACACACTTACACACACACACACAGCTGTGATTGGCTCTTGCATGTGTTTAGGCTGCATGTCCCATGATGACGGTAGAGACTCAGCAGATGGTCGTCTCTTGTTCATCTGTGCTGATTGAGCGGTCATGTGACTGCGTGTGTCATGTGACTGCGTGTGTCATGTGACTGCGTGTGTCATGTGACAGGGTTACAGAGGAATCACCTGCTTCATCGTGGACAGAGACACGGATGGGCTGCACATCGGCAGGAAGGAGAATAAGCTGGGTCTGAGAGCCTCGTCCACCTGTCCTCTGACGTTCGACAACATGAAGGTCAGTCATGGTTTCGCCGCATCACCTCTAGGGCTGGCTATTGTTCAAAATCTTTCGATCCGATGCCAATTTCGATACCTCAGTTTCGATACCGGTTCCTAACGATACATTTTTCGATACCATATGTTTTAAAATCCATTTCAACATCAACAAAAATACATTACTCTCTCTCTCAGGCTAACGGAGGATTTCATGCACTTAACAGTAAATACTTTAAGAGAACAATTTCAAGATGACGTTGGCTGTTGTGCTTTTACAGTGTGTAAGTCATGATATTACTGATCATGTGAAGAGTTTGCTGCGCCGCTGTGAATACATGGGAAACACTGCATGCAAGCATATGCTACAGGCTCGCACAGACACAGCCGCTTGGCTTTTAAAACTGAAATTTGGCACCGAAAGATAAATAATTTTTTTGATCTTTCTTAAAATTTGAAGTTTTGGTGCCCAGCCCTAATCACCTGACACCTCTGTTTACTCCTGTGTGTAGTGTTACTCCTGTGTGTAGTGTTACTCCTGTGTGTAGTGTTACTCCTGTGTGTAGTGTTTACTCCTGTGTGTAGTGTTTACTCCTGTGTGTAGTGTTTACTCCTGTGTGTAGTGTTTACTCCTGTGTGTAGTGTTTACTCCTGTGTGTAGTGTTACTCCTGTGTGTAGTGTTTACTCCTGTGTGTAGTGTTACTCCTGTGTGTAGTGTTTACTCCTGTGTGTAGTGTTACTCCTGTGTGTAGTGTTACTCCTGTGTGTAGTGTTACTCCTGTGTGTAGTGTTTACTCCTGTGTGTAGTGTTTACTCCTGTGTGTAGTGTTTACTCCTGTGTGTAGTGTTACTCCTGTGTGTAGTGTTACTCCTGTGTGTAGTGTTACTCCTGTGTGTAGTGTTTACTCCTGTGTGTAGTGTTTACTCTTGTGTGTAGTGTTACTCCTGTGTGTAGTGTTACTCCTGTGTGTAGTGTTACTCCTGTGTGTAGTGTTTACTCCTGTGTGTAGTGTTTACTCCTGTGTGTAGTGTTACTCCTGTGTGTAGTGTTTATCGTGTGTAGTGTTACTCCTGTGTGTAGTGTTTACTCCTGTGTGTAGTGTTTACTCCTGTGTGTAGTGTTTACTCCTGTGTGTAGTGTTACTCCTGTGTGTAGTGTTTACTCCCGTGTGTAGTGTTACTCCTGTGTGTAGTGTTTACTCCTGTGTGTAGTGTTACTCCTGTGTGTAGTGTTTACTCCTGTGTGTAGTGTTACTCCTGTGTGTAGTGTTTACTCCTGTGTGTAGTGTTACTCCTGTGTGAAGTGTTTACTCCTGTGTGAAGTGTTTACTCCTGTGTGAAGTGTTTACTCCTGTGTGTAGTGTTACTCCTGTGTGTAGTGTTTACTCCTGTGTGTAGTGTTACTCCTGTGTGTAGAGTTACTCCTGTGTGTAGTCTGTGTGTAGTGTTACTCCTGTGTGTAGTGTTACTCCTGTGTGTAGTGTTTACTCCTGTGTGTAGTGTTTACTCCTGTGTGTAGTGTTTACTCCTGTGTGTAGTGTTACTCCTGTGTGTAGTGTTACTCCTGTGTGTAGTGTTTACTCCTGTGTGAAGTGTTTACTCCTGTGTGTAGTGTTACTCCTGTGTGTAGTGTTACTCCTGTGTGTAGAGTTACTCCTGTGTGTAGTCTGTGTGTCGTGTTTACTCCTGTGTGTAGTGTTACTCCTGTGTGTAGTGTTTACTCCTGTGTGTAGTGTTACTCCTGTGTGTAGTGTTTACTCCTGTGTGTAGTGTTACTCCTGTGTGTAGTGTTTACTCCTGTGTGTAGTGTTTACTCCTGTGTGTAGTGTTTACTCCTATGTGTAGTGTTACTCCTGTGTGTAGTGTTTACTCCTGTGTGTAGTGTTACTCCTGTGTGTAGTGTTACTCCTGTGTTTAGTCTGTGTGTAGTGTTACTCCTGTGTGTAGTGTTTACTTCTGTGTGTAGTGTTACTCCTGTGTGTAGTGTTACTCCTGTGTGTAGTGTTTACTCCTGTGTGTAGTGTTACTCCCGTGTGTAGAGTTACTCCTGTATGTAGTGTTACTCCTGTGTTTAGTCTGTGTGTAGTGTTACTCCCGTGTGTAGAGTTACTCTCTGTGTGTAGTCTGTGTGTAGTGTTACTCCTGTGTGTAGTGTTTACTCCTGTGTGTAGTGTTACTCCCGTGTGTAGAGTTACTCCTGTATGTAGTGTTACTCCTGTGTTTAGTCTGTGTGTAGTGTTACTCCCGTGTAGAGTTACTCTCTGTGTGTAGTCTGTGTGTAGTGTTACTCCTGTGTGTAGTGTTTACTCCTGTGTGTAGTGTTTTCTCCTGTGTGAAGTGTTTTCTCCTGTGTGAAGTGTTTTCTCCTGTGTGTAGTGTTTACTCCTGTGTGTAGTGTTTTCTCCCGTGTGAAGTGTTTACTCTCTGTGTGTAGTGTTTACTCCTGTGTGTAGTGTTACTCCCGTGTGTAGAGTTACTCCTGTATGTAGTGTTACTCCTGTGTTTAGTCTGTGTGTAGTGTTACTCCCGTGTGTAGAGTTACTCTCTGTGTGTAGTCTGTGTGTAGTGTTACTCCTGTGTGTAGTGTTTACTCCTGTGTGTAGTGTTTTCTCCTGTGTGAAGTGTTTTCTCCTGTGTGAAGTGTTTTCTCCTGTGTGTAGTGTTTACTCCTGTGTGTAGTGTTTTCTCCCGTGTGAAGTGTTTACTCTCTGTGTGTAGTGTTTACTCCTGTGTGTAGTGTTTACTCCTGTGTGTAGTGTTTTCTCCTGTGTGAAGTGTTTACTCCTGTGTGTAGTGTTACTCCTGTGTGTAGTGTTACTCTCTGTGTGTAGTGTTACTCCCGTGTGTAGTGTTACTCCCGTGTGTAGTGTTACTCCCGTGTGTAGTGTTACTCTCTGTGTGTAGTGTTACACTCTGTGTGTAGTGTTACTCCCGTGTGTAGTGTTACTCCCGTGTGTAGTGTTACTCCCGTGTGTAGTGTTACTCCCGTGTGTAGTGTTACTCTCTGTGTGTAGTGTTTACTCCCGTGTGTAGTGTTACTCCCGTGTGTAGTGTTACTCCCGTGTGTAGTGTTACTCCCGTGTGTAGTGTTACTCTCTGTGTGTAGTGTTACTCCCGTGTGTAGTGTTTACTCCCGTGTGTAGTGTTTACTCCTGTGTGTAGTGTTACTCCCGTGTGTAGTGTTACTCCTTACTCTCTGTGTGTAGTGTTACTCCCGTGTGTAGTGTTTACTCCGTGTGTAGTGTTACTCTCGTGTGTAGTGTTACTCCGTGTGTAGTGTTACTCCCGTGTGTGTGTTACTCCGTGTAGTGTTACTCTCTGTGTGTAGTGTTACTCCCGTGTGTAGTGTTACTCCCGTGTGTAGTGTTACTCCCGTGTGTAGTGTTACTCCCGTGTGTAGTGTTACTCTCTGTGTGTAGTGTTTACTCCCGTGTGTAGTGTTTACTCCTGTGTGTAGTGTTACTCCCGTGTGTAGTGTTACTCCCATGTGTAGTGTTTACTCCCGTGTGTAGTGTTTACTCCCGTGTGTGGCGAGGTGATGATGATGGAGAGACGCGCACCAGCTGTCACTCCGATCACCTGAACACACACACACACACACTCTCCCGTGTGACGTGCTAGAGTTTGTCTGACCACAGACACTGAATAACTCACCTCTGAGTCCAGAGGAAGTCCAGGAGTCACAGGATGTGTTCATTTATCCGCAGGTTCACCAGAAGAATGTTTTGGGGAAAGTCGGTCACGGTTACAAATATGCCATTGGGATGTTGAACGGGGGCCGGATCGGGATCGCAGCACAGGTGTGTTTGTGTGTGTCTCCTTCAGCACGTGTGTGTGTGTGTGTGTGTGTGTGTGTGTGTGTGTGTGTGTGTGTGTGTGTGTGTGTGTGTGTGTGTGTGTGTGTGTGTGTGTGTGTGTGTGTGTGTGTGTGTGTGTGTGTGTGTGTGTGTGTGTGTGTGTGTGTGTGTGTGTTTGCGTGTGTCCAGCACAGGTAGGTGTGCGTGTGTGGTTTGTGTGTTTGTGTGTGTGAGAGAGAGAGAGAAAGAGAGAGAGAGAGAGAGAGAGTCTCCTTCAGCACGTGTGTGTGTGTGTGTGTGTGTGTGTGTGTGTGTGTGTGTGTGTGTGTGTGTGTGTGATGGGTAGGTTTAGGGGCAGTGTAGGGGGATAGAAAATACGGTCTGTACAGTATAAAATGCATTACGCCTATGGAATGTCCCCACATTTCACAAAAACAAACGTGTGTGTGAGAGAGAGTATCCTTCACCACAGGTGTGTGTGTGTGTTTGCGTGCGTATTTGCGTGTGTCCAGCACAGCTAGGGGTTTGTGTGTGTCTGTGTGTGTCCATCGATGGAAAGTTAAACTTAATCAAACATGTGAACTGTCTGATGGGAAAGTTGTCCGTGTTCAGATCCCGGTCACATGTGTTCCTGTGGTTTCAGATGCTGGGTCTGGCTCAAGGCTGCTTCGATCACACAGTTCCTTACACCAGACAGAGGGTTCAGTTCGGCAAACGCATCTTTGACTTCCAGGTAGTTCAGCGGTGCATGTGTGTGGCGTGTTGGCCTCATTGGTCACACAGACACGTGTGTGTAATGCGTTGTGTGTTGTGACGGCAGGGCCTGCAGCATCAGATTGCTCACGTGGCCACGCAGTTGGAAGCGGCTCGACTGCTGACCTACAACGCAGCTCGGCTGAAAGAGGCCGGACGACCCTTCATCAAAGAGGCCTGCATGGCCAAATACTTCAGCGCTGAGGTCAGTGTGTCTGCGTCTGCTCTCGCGCCTGAGACCGAGACGCTGGTCTGAGATGTGTGTGTGTGTGTGTGTGTGTGTGTGTGTGTGTGCAGGTCGCGGCTCTGACTACGTCAAAGTGCATCGAGTGGATGGGAGGAGTGGGATTCACCAAAGACTATCCTGTGGAGAAATACTACAGAGACTGTAAGATAGGTGAGTGAATCAGGCATGAGTGAATCAAGCAGGAGAGAATCAGACAGACATGAGTGAGTAGTGAGTGAGTCAGACAGACATGAGTGAGTAGTGAGTGAGTCAGACAGACATGAGTGAGTAGTGAGTGAGTCAGACAGACACGAGTGAGTATTGAGTCAGACAGACACGAGTGAGTAGTGAGTGAGTCAGACAGACACGAGTGAGGAGTGAGTCAGACAGACATGAGTGAGTAGTGAGTGAGTCAGACAGACACGAGTGAGTAGTGAGTGAGTCAGACAGACACGAGTGAGTAGTGAGTGAGTCAGACAGACACGATTGAGTAGTGAGTGAGTCAGACAGACACGAGTGAGTAGTGAGTGAGTCAGACAGACATGAGTGAGTAGTGAGTGAGTCAGACAGACATGAGTGAGTAGTGAGTGAGTCAGACAGACACGAGTGAGTATTGAGTCAGACAGACACGAGTGAGTAGTGAGTGAGTCAGACAGACACAAGTGAGGAGTGAGTGAGTCAGACAGACACGAGTGAGTAGTGAGTGAGTCAGACAGACATGAGTGAGTAGTGAGTGAGTCAGACAGACACGAGTGAGGAGTGAGTCAGACAGACATGAGTGAGTAGTGAGTGAGTCAGACAGACATGAGTGAGTAGTGAGTGAGTCAGACAGACACGAGTGAGTAGTGAGTGAGTCAGACAGACACGATTGAGTAGTGAGTGAGTATTGAGTCAGACAGACATGAGTGAGTAGTGAGTGAGTCAGACAGACACGAGTGAGTAGTGAGTGAGTCAGACAGACACGATTGAGTAGTGAGTGAGTATTGAGTCAGACAGACATGAGTGAGTAGTGAGTGAGTCAGACAGACACGAGTGAGTAGTGAGTGAGTCAGACAGACACGATTGAGTAGTGAGTGAGTATTGAGTCAGACAGACACGATTGAGTAGTGAGTGAGTCAGACAGACATGAGTGAGTAGTGAGTGAGTCAGACAGACATGAGTGAGTAGTGAGTGAGTCAGACAGACATGAGTGAGTAGTGAGTGAGTCAGACAGACACGAGTGAGTAGTGAGTGAGTCAGACAGACACGAGTGAGTAGTGAGTGAGTCAGACAGACATGAGTGAGTAGTGAGTGAGTCAGACAGACACGAGTGAGGAGTGAGTCAGACAGACATGAGTGAGTAGTGAGTGAGTCAGACAGACATGAGTGAGTAGTGAGTGAGTCAGACAGACACGAGTGAGTAGTGAGTGAGTCAGACAGACACGATTGAGTAGTGAGTGAGTATTGAGTCAGACAGACATGAGTGAGTAGTGAGTGAGTCAGACAGACACGAGTGAGTAGTGAGTGAGTCAGACAGACACGATTGAGTAGTGAGTGAGTATTGAGTCAGACAGACATGAGTGAGTAGTGAGTGAGTCAGACAGACACGAGTGAGTAGTGAGTGAGTCAGACAGACACGATTGAGTAGTGAGTGAGTATTGAGTCAGACAGACACGATTGAGTAGTGAGTGAGTCAGACAGACATGAGTGAGTAGTGAGTGAGTCAGACATGAGTGAGTAGTGAGTGAGTCAGACAGACATGAGTGAGTAGTGAGTGAGTCAGACAGACACGAGTGAGTAGTGAGTGAGTCAGACAGACACGAGTGAGTAGTGAGTGAGTCAGACAGACACAAATGAGGAGTGAGTCAGACAGACATGAGTGAGTAGTGAGTGAGTCAGACAGACATGAGTGAGTAGGGAGTGAGACAGACATGAGTGAGTAGTGAGTGAGTCAGACAGACACGAGTGAGGAGTGAGTCAGACAGACATGAGTGAGTAGTGAGTGAGTCAGACAGACACGAGTGAGTAGTGAGTGAGTCAGACAGACACGATTGAGTAGTGAGTGAGTATTGAGTCAGACAGACATGAGTGAGTAGTGAGTGAGTCAGACAGACACGAGTGAGTAGTGAGTGAGTCAGACAGACACGAGTGAGGAGTGAGTCAGACAGACATGAGTGAGTAGTGAGTGAGTCAGACAGACACGAGTGAGTAGTGAGTGAGTCAGACAGAAACGATTGAGTAGTGAGTGAGTATTGAGTCAGACAGACATGAGTGAGTAGTGAGTGAGTCACACAGACACGAGTGAGTAGTGAGTCAGACAGACACGAGTGAGTAGTGAGTGAGTCAGACAGACACGAGTGAGTAGTGAGTGAGTCAGACAGACACGAGTGAGGAGTGAGTCAGACAGACATGAGTGAGTAGTGAGTGAGTCAGACAGAAACGAGTGAGTAGTGAGTGAGTCAGACAGACATGAGTGAGTAGTGAGTGAGTATTGAGTCAGACAGACACGAGTGAGTAGTGAGTCAGACAGACACGAGTGAGTAGTGAGTGAGTCAGACAGACACGAGTGAGTAGTGAGTGAGTCAGACAGACACGAGTGAGGAGTGAGTCAGACAGACATGAGTGAGTAGTGAGTGAGTCAGACAGAAACGAGTGAGTAGTGAGTGAGTCAGACAGACATGAGTGAGTAGTGAGTGAGTATTGAGTCAGACAGACATGAGTGAGTAGTGAGTGAGTCACACAGACACGAGTGAGTAGTGAGTGAGTCACACAGACACGAGTGAGGAGTGAGTCAGACAGACACGAGTGAGTAGTGAGTGAGTCAGACAGACATGAGTGAGTAGTGAGTGAGTGAGTCAGACAGACACGAGTGAGGAGTGAGTCAGACATGAGTGAGTAGTGAGTGAGTCAGACAGAAATGAGTGAGTAGTGAGTGAGTCAGACAGACATGAGTGAGTAGTGAGTATTGAGTCAGACAGACATGAGTGAGTAGTGAGTGAGTCAGACAGAAACGAGTGAGTAGCGAGTGAGTCAGACAGATGCGAGTAAGTAGTGAGTGAGTATTGAGTCAGACAGAAACGAGTGAGTAGTGAGTGAGTCAGACAGACATGAGTGAGTAGTGAGTCAGACAGACATGAGTGAGTAGTGAGTCAGACAGACACAAGTGAGTATTGAGTCAGACAGACATGAGTGAGTAGTGAGTGAGTCAGACGGACGTGAGTGAGTAGTGAGTGAGTCAGACAGACATGAGTGAGTAGTGAGTCAGACACATGAGTGAGTAGTGAGTCAGACAGACACAAGTGAGTAGTGAGTGAGTCAGACAGACATGAGTGAGTAGTGAGTCAGACACATGAGTGAGTAGTGAGTGAGTCAGACAGACATGAGTGAGTAGTGAGTCAGACACATGAGTGAGTAGTGAGTGAGTCAGACAGACACAAGTGAGACGTGAGTGAGTAGTGAGTGAGTCAGACAGACACAAGTGAGTAGTGAGTGAGTCAGACGTGAGTGAGTAGTGAGTGAGTCAGACAGACATGAGTGAGTAGTGAGTCAGACACATGAGTGAGTAGTGAGTGAGTGAGTCAGACAGACACAAGTGAGACGTGAGTGAGTAGTGAGTCAGTCAGACGGACGTGAGTGAGTAGTGAGTGAGTCAGACAGACATGAGTGAGTAGTGAGTCAGACGTGAGTGAGTAGTGAGTCAGTCAGACGGACGTGCTTGAGAAGTGACTGAGTCAGACAGACATGAGTGAGTAGTGAGTCAGACACATGAGTGAGTAGTGAGTGAGTCAGACAGACACAAGTGAGTAGTGAGTGAGTCAGACGTGAGTGAGTAGTGAGTGAGTCAGACAGACATGAGTGAGTAGTGAGTCAGGCACGTGGTGAGTAGTGAGTGAGTCAGACAGACATGAGTGAGTAGTGAGTCAGACACATGAGTGAGTAGTGAGTCAGACAGACGTGAATGAGTCAGACAGACACGAGTGAGGAGTGAGTCAGACAGACATGAGTGAGTAGTGAGTGAGTCAGACAGAAAGCGAGTGAGTAGTGAGTGAGTCAGACAGACATGAGTGAGTAGTGAGTGAGTATTGAGTCAGACAGACATGAGTGAGTAGTGAGTGAGTCACACAGACACGAGTGAGGTGAGTCAGACAGACACGAGTGAGTAGTGAGTGAGTCAGACAGACACGAGTGAGTGAGTGAGTGAGTGAGTCAGACAGACACAAGTGAGTAGTGAGTGAGTCAGACGTGAGTGAGTAGTGAGTGAGTCAGACAGACATGAGTGAGTAGTGAGTCAGACACATGAGTGAGTAGTGAGTGAGTGAGTCAGACAGACACAAGTGAGACGTGAGTGAGTAGTGAGTCAGTCAGACGGACGTGAGTGAGTAGTGAGTGAGTCAGACAGACATGAGTGAGTAGTGAGTCAGACGTGAGTGAGTAGTGAGTCAGTCAGACGGACGTGCTTGAGAAGTGACTGAGTCAGACAGACATGAGTGAGTAGTGAGTCAGACACATGAGTGAGTAGTGAGTGAGTCAGACAGACACAAGTGAGTAGTGAGTGAGTCAGACGTGAGTGAGTAGTGAGTGAGTCAGACAGACATGAGTGAGTAGTGAGTCAGGCACGCGTGAGTGAGTAGTGAGTGAGTCAGACAGACATGAGTGAGTAGTGAGTCAGACACATGAGTGAGTAGTGAGTCAGACAGACGTGAATGAGTCAGACAGACACGAGTGAGGAGTGAGTCAGACAGACATGAGTGAGTAGTGAGTGAGTCAGACAGAAACGAGTGAGTAGTGAGTGAGTCAGACAGACATGAGTGAGTAGTGAGTGAGTATTGAGTCAGACAGACATGAGTGAGTAGTGAGTGAGTCACACAGACACGAGTGAGGAGTGAGTCAGACAGACACGAGTGAGTAGTGAGTGAGTCAGACAGACACGAGTGAGTAGTGAGTCAGACAGACACGAGTGAGGAGTGAGTCAGACAGACATGAGTGAGTAGTGAGTGAGTCAGACAGAAACGAGTGAGTAGTGAGTGAGTCAGACAGACATGAGTGAGTATTGAGTCAGACAGACATGAGTGAGTAGTGAGTGAGTCAGACAGAAACGAGTGAGTAGCGAGTGAGTCAGACAGATGCGAGTAAGTAGTGAGTGAGTATTGAGTCAGACAGAAACGAGTGAGTAGTGAGTGAGTCAGACAGACATGAGTGAGTAGTGAGTCAGACAGACACAAGTGAGTATTGAGTCAGACAGACATGAGTGAGTAGTGAGTGAGTCAGACAGACACGAGTGAGTAGTAAGTGAGTCAGACAGACACGAGTGAGTATTGAGTCAGACAGACATGAGTGAGTAGTGAGTGAGTAGTGACTGAGTCAGACAGACATGAGTAAGTAGTGAGTCAGACAGACATGAGTGAGTACATATACATTTATGCATTTGGCAGACGCTTTTATGCAAAGCGACTTACATTGCATTTTTAAGTTATACATTTTACATTTTTGTCAGTTCTTGTCTAAGTAGTGGGTGAGTGAGTGAGTGAGTGAGTGAGTAGTGAGTGAGTCAGACAGACACAAGTGAGTAGTGAGTGAGTCAGACGGACGTGAGTGAGTAGTGAGTGAGTCAGACAGACATGAGTGAGTAGTGAGTCAGACACATGAGTGAGTAGTGAGTGAGTCAGACAGACACAAGTGAGTAGTGAGTGAGTTAGACAGACACAAGTGAGTAGTGAGTGAGTCAGACGTGAGTGAGTAGTGAGTGAGTCAGACAGACATGAGTGAGTAGTGAGTCAGGCACGCGTGAGTGAGTAGTGAGTGAGTCAGACAGACATGAGTGAGTAGTGAGTCAGACACATGAGTGAGTAGTGAGTCAGACAGACGTGAATGAGTCAGACAGACACGAGTGAGAAGTGAGTCAGATAGACATGAGTCTGTAGTGAGTGAGTCAGACAGACACGAGTGAGTAGTGAGTGACTCAGACAGACATGAGTGAGTAGTGAGTCAGACAGACACGAGTCAGACAGACACGAGTCAGACGTGAGTGAGTAGTGAGTGAGTGAGTCAGACAGACACGAATGAGTAGTGAGTCAGACAGATGTGAGTGAGTAGTGAGTGAGTCAGACAGACGTGAGTGAGTAATGAGTCAGACAGACACGAGTGAGTAGTGAGTCAGACAGATGTGAGTGAGTAGTGAGTGAGTCAGACAGACATGAGTGAGTAGTGAGTCAGACAGACACGAGTGAGTAATGAGTCAGACAGGCGTGAGTGAGTAGTGAGTGAGTCAGACAGACGAGTGAGTAGTGAGTCAGACAGACACGAGTGAGTAATGAGTCAGACAGATGTGAGTGAGTAGTGAGGAGTCAGACAGACATGAGTGAGTAGTGAGTCAGACAGACACGAGTGAGTAGTGAGTCAGACAGATGTGAGTGAGTAGTGAGTCAGACAGACACGAGTGAGTAGTGAGTCAGACAGATGTGAGTGAGTAGTGAGTGAGTCAGACAGACGTGAGTGAGTAATGAGTCAGACAGACGTGAGTGAGTAGTGAGTCAGACAGACACGAGTGAGTAGTGAGTCAGACAGACGTGAGTGAGTAGTGAGTGACTCAGACAGACATGAGTGAGTAGTGAGTCAGACAGACACGAGTCAGACGTGAGTGAGTAGTGAGTGAGTGAGTCAGACAGACACGAATGAGTAGTGAGTCAGACTGATGTGAGTGAGTAGTGAGTGAGTCAGACAGACGTGAGTGAGTAATGAGTCAGACAGACGTGAGTGAGTAGTGAGTCAGACAGACACGAGTGAGTAGTGAGTCAGACAGACGTGAGTGAGTAGTGAGTGATTCTGACAGACATGAGTGAGTAGTGAGTGAGTCAGACAGACACGAGTGAGTAGTGAGTGAGTCAAACAGACACGAGTGAGTAGTGAGTCAGACAGACACGAGTGAGTAGTGAGTCAGACAGACACGAGTGAGTAGTGAGTCAGACAGACGTGAGTGAGTAGTGAGTGAGTCAGACAGACATGAGTGAGTAGTGAGTGAGTCAGACAGACGTGAGTGAGTAGTGAGTGAGTCAGACAGATGTGAGTGAGTAGTGAGTCAGACAGACGTGAGTGAGTCAGACAGACGTAAGTAGTGAGTGAGTCAGACAGACGTGAGTGAGTAGTGAGTCAGACAGACGTGAGTGAGTCAGACAGACGTGAGTGAGTAGTGAGTGAGTCAGACAGACATGAGTGAGTAGTGAGTGAGTCAGACAGACGTGAGTGAGTAGTGAGTGAGTCAGACAGATGTGAGTGAGTAGTGAGTCAGACAGACGTGAGTGAGTCAGACAGACGTAAGTAGTGAGTGAGTCAGACAGACACGAGTGAGTAGTGAATGAGTCAGACAGACGTGAGTGAGTAGTGAGTGAGTCAGACAGACGTGAGTGAGTAGTGAGTGAGTCAGACAGACACGAGTGAGTAGTGAGTGAGTCAGACAGATGTGAGTGAGTAGTGAATGAGTCAGACAGACACGAGTGAGTAGTGAGTGAGTCAGACAGATGTGAGTGAGTAGTGAATGAGTCAGACAGACGTGAGTGAGTAGTGAATGAGTCAGACAGACGTGAGTGAGTAGTGAGTGAGTCAGACAGACACGAGTGAGTAGTGAGTGAGTCAGACAGACGTGAGTGAGTAGTGAATGAGTCAGACAGACACGAGTGAGTAGTGAGTGAGTCAGACAGACGTGAGTGAGTAGTGAGTGAGTCAGACAGACACGAGTGAGTAGTGAGTGAGTCAGACAGATGTGAGTGAGTAGTGAATGAGTCAGACAGACGTGAGTGAGTAGTGAGTGAGTCAGACAGACACGAGTGAGTAGTGAGTGAGTCAGACAGATGTGAGTGAGTAGTGAATGAGTCAGACAGATGTGAGTGAGTAGTGAATGAGTCAGACAGACGTGAGTGAGTCAGAGAGACGTGAGTCAGACAGACGAGTGAGTAGTGAGTGAGTCAGAGAGACGGGAGTGAGTAGTGAGTGAGTCAGAGAGACGTGAGTCAGACAGACGAGTGAGTAGTGAGTGAGTCAGAGAGACGGGAGTGAGTCAGACAGACGAGTGAGTAGTGAGTGAGTCAGACAGACACAAGTGAGTATTGAGTCAGACAGACACGAGTGAGTAGTGAGTGAGTCAGACAGACACAAGTGAGTAGTGAGTCAGACAGACATGAGTGAGTTTGTTTGACGGTTATGATCCGTTTCCCTGCAGGAACCATCTATGAGGGAACCACGAACATCCAGCTGAGCACGATTGCCAAGATCCTCGACCAGGAATACGAAGGCTGAATCTGTGTGTGATCAACATGTCAATAAAATATAAGCTGTAGTTTCACTCTTTATGTAATAAAACATACAGATGGTGTTTTTGTTGATTAATCCAAACACTCTTCTGATGACACACACACACACACACACACACGGCTGTCGTATATTCAGACCCAGTTTATGTTGTGTGTGTGTGTGTACTAACCTATATCCTCTCCAAACGGATCATTTCTTGTTTCTGTAGTTATTTATTTTACTCTGTATGAGTTTCTGAGATGAAAACTTTGTGTAGTAACACTAAATTAATCATTTTAAGATGAAACTCTCATATGCCTGTTACAGTTA
>CM040920.1:35770480-35807980 GCA_023029165.1 Gobiocypris rarus | reverse complement strand
ATCAGCTCGTGCTCGGACCTTCAGAGCTTTATCATCACCATGACATCATCATCATCACATCACGATCATCATCATCATCATCTCCATCACATAATCATCACCATCATCATCACCATCACATAATCATCATCACCATCACATAATCATCATCACCATCACATAATCATCATCACCATCACATAATCATCATCACCATCATCACCATCACATAATCATCATCACCATCATCAGCTCGTGCTCGGACCGTCAGAGCTTCCTCATCATCATCATCACATCATCATCATCATCATCATCATCATCATCATCACCATCACATAATCATCATCACCATCATCAGCTCGTGCTCGGACCGTCAGAGCTTCCTCATCATCATCATCACATCATCATCACCATCACATAATCATCATCACCATCACATCATCATCATCATAACCATCATCAGCTCGTGCTCGGACCGTCAGAGCTTCATCATCATCATCATCATCATCACATCATCATCACCATCACATCATCATCATAACCATCATCAGCTCGTGCTCGGACCGTCAGAGCCTCATCATCATCATCATCATCACATCATCATCACCATCACATAATCATCATCACCATCACATCATCATCATCATAACCATCATCAGCTCGTGCTCGGACCGTCAGAGCTTCATCATCATCATCATCATCACCATCACATAATCATCATCACCATCACATCATCATCATCATAACCATCATCAGCTCGTGCTCGGACCGTCAGAGCTTCATTATCATTATCATCATCATCACATCATCATCACCATCATCATCACATCACATCATCATCATAACCATCATCAGCTCGTGCTCGGACCGTCAGAGCTTCATCACAATCATCATCATCACATCATCATCATCATCACCATCATCATCACAATCATCATCATCACCATCATCATCACAATCATCATCACCACCATCATCATCACAATCATCATCACCACCATCATCATCACACTCATCATCACCATCATCATCACCATCATCATCATCACAATCATCATCACCATCATCATCACCACCATCATCACAATCATCATCACCATCATCATCACAATCACCATCATCACAATCATCATCATCACCATCATCATCACCACCATCATCATCATCAGCTCGTGCTCGGACCTTCAGAGCTTTATCATCACCATGACATCATCATCATCACATCACGATCATCATCACATCATCATCTCCATCACATAATCATCACCATCATCATCACCATCACATAATCATCATCACCATCACATAATCATCATCACCATCACATAATCATCATCACCATCACATAATCATCACCATCATCACCATCACATAATCATCATCACCATCATCAGCTCGTGCTCGGACCGTCAGAGCTTCCTCATCATCATCATCACATCATCATCATCATCATCATCATCATCATCATCATCACATCATCATCACCATCATCATCACCATCACATCATCATAACCATCATCAGCTCGTGCTCGGACCGTCAGAGCTTCGTCATCATCATCATCATCATCACATCATCATCACCATCATCATCACCATCACATCATCGTCATAACCATCATCAGCTCGTGCTCGGACCGTCAGAGCTTCATCATCATCATCATCACATCATCATCATCATCATCATCATCATCAACACATCATCAGCTCGTGCTCGGACCGTCAGAGCTTCATCATCATCATCATCATCACATCATCATCACCATCACATCACCATCATCATAACCATCATCAGCTCGTGCTCGGACCGTCAGAGCTTCATCATCATCATCATCATCATCACATCATCATCACCATCATCATCACCATCACATCATCATCATAACCATCATCAGCTCGTGCTCGGACCGTCAGAGCTTCATCATCATCATCATCACATCATCATCACCATCACATAATCATCATCACCATCACATCATCATCATAACCATCATCAGCTAGTGCTCGGACCGTCAGAGCTTCCTCATCATCATCATCACATCATCATCACCATCACATAATCATCATCACCATCACATCATCATCATCATAACCATCATCAGCTCGTGCTCGGACCGTCAGAGCTTCATCATCATCATCATCATCATCATCATCATCATCATCACATCACCATCACCATCATCATCACCATCACATCATCATCATAACCATCATCAGCTCGTGCTCGGACCGTCAGAGCTTCATCATCATCATCATCACATCACATAATCATCATCACCATCATCAGCTCGTGCTCGGACCGTCAGAGCTTCCTCATCATCATCATCATCATCATCATCATCATCATCATCATCATCATCATCATCATCATCATCATCATCATCACATCACCATCACCATCATCATCACCATCACATCATCATCATAACCATCATCAGCTCGTGCTCGGACCCTCAGAGCTTCATCATCATCAACATCCCACACAAATTCCCGTTTATTGATGAATCTTTTTCTCTAAATTTGGATGATTCTGGTTAAATGATATATGACATACAGATTTAATAATATATGATATACAGTTTATGATATACATATTTAATAATATATTTGAATATTTCTCAAAACCTTTTGAATGTTTAAATATATATGTGCTTTAATTCTTAAGAAACCCGTGTTTTGTTTAATGATCGTGTTTTCCTCTGGAAATGGAGAAATAATGACAGAAACGGAAGACTAAAGCAAAAATATGAAATATTCGATATGAAAGTAATAAGAGCATTAGCGCTGATTTATCTGAACATTACATCATTCGCACGGTCAAATATAACGTTAAAATGCCGCGATTCCTCATTGTGTACTTTAAAAATAACATATGATGCCTTGATCATGTTTGGAAAGAAATCAGAAGTAAAGAAAATACGCAACATCTCGCGGGATTTCGTTGTTTGGTGTGTCTACCATGTTCTCGTTTTTGCCCGGAAGTTCATCCTTGTAACCAATCATCAGTAGAGAACGTTAGAGGGAGTTTTGAAACGGACCAATGAGTGCCGAGCGCTGTTGTGAACTCATCCAATCAGAGTAGAGCTCCGATGAGCGGCAGAACAGGAGCAGATCAGAGCAGCGCGGTGAGTTTAACGGACATTATGATGGTTTTAACACAAATATCCCATAATAAACACACCGACGGTGTTTCCGAGAGTTTTACTCGAGCTCTGAATAAACCCTACGGTGAGCGCCTCGATCAGCTCCGCCGGCTTCCGTCCGTTCCGGCGAAACCTCACGCGGTTTGAGTTTAAACCGTTCGGGTTACCGGACTTTAGTTTTTATTACTTTGGGTTTATTCTGAGTTTTATTCCAGTGTGAAGAAAATAAGAGCAGAGGAAACGATGCTGGGAGGTTACTGGGTGGTTGCTAGGCTGTAGCTGGGTGGTTGCTAGGCTGTAGCTGAGTGGTTGCTAGGCTGTAGCTGGGTGGTTGCTAGGCTGTAGCTGGGTGGCTGTTTTCCCACAGGAATGGTGATCACTAGGGAAGTCTCAGGAGTCCTTCATGTCTAACTTTAACTCTTAGTGCGGGTCCTGAAATAGTGCCGTAATTAAAGGTGCTGTATGTAAGTTTTTGACTGCCACTCCTACAGCCGGTTATTTTACTGTGAAATCTGCGCTCCGTGTCGGAATGTCTGTTGTTATTTTGGTCTAATACCGCGCCGCTAGTTTACCCAATAGCATTCCGACACCACGGGTTGCCAGTTGGTGGAAAACACAGCGTACTGGGTCAGAGGTCACAGATTCTACCCGACCTAGAAAAGCCTTGGATTCCGTCTCTATTGAACAGAAGCACATTAAAACATGGATAAATCAACTCATTCACTTACAGTGTGTGTGAGTCTCCGCCTTCCATTATCATTTGCGCTCCTGTTGTGTGTCATCAAACTGGCAATGCGTGAGCGGTGATATTTAATTTGGACTGCAGTTCCCATTTCAACCACTAGCGGTCATTCCTGCATACAGCACCTTTAATGCTCCAGTGATTAATGTGTTCAGATGACTGGAGCCAACGAGTTCAAGCTGACCCAGGGCCGGACGACAGCATCTCCGCCGTGAAGTTCAGCCCGGCCTCGGCTCAGTTCCTGCTGGTGTCATCCTGGGACTGCACGGTCCGACTGTACGACGTCAGCGCTAACAGCATGAGGATGAAGTATCAGCATCTGGCGCCGGTGCTGGACTGCGCTTTCTATGTGAGTAGAACTCCCTCTGTCTGAGTTAGCTCTTTAGCTCGCTGTCTGAGTTAGCTCTTTAGCTCGCTGTCTGAGTTAGCTCTTAAGCTCTCTGTCTGAGTTAGCTCTTAAGCTCTCTGTCTGAGTTAGCTCTTAAGCTCTCTGTCTGAGTTAGCTCTTTAGCTCGCTGTCTGAGTTAGCTCTTTAGCTCGCTGTCTGAGTTAGCTCTTTAGCTCTCTGTCTGAGTTAGCTCTTAAGCTCTCTGTCTGAGTTAGCTCTTAAGCTCTCTGTCTGAGTTAGCTCTTAAGCTCTCTGTCTGAGTTAGCTCTTTAGCTCGCTGTCTGAGTTAGCTCTTAAGCTCTCTGTCTGAGTTAGCTCTTAAGCTCTCTGTCTGAGTTAGCTCTAAGCTCTCTGTCTGAGTTAGCTCTTAAGCTCTCTGTCTGAGTTAGCTCTTAAGCTCTCTGTCTGAGTTAGCTCTTAAGCTCTCTGTCTGAGTTAGCTCTTAAGCTCTCTGTCTGAAATATCTCTTTAGCTCTCTGTCTGAGTTAGCTCTTAAGCTCTCTGTCTGAGTTAGCTCTTAAGCTCTCTGTCTGAGTTAGCTCTTAAGCTCTCTGTCTGAGTTAGCTCTTAAGCTCTCTGTCTGCGCTCTAGCTCTCTGTCTGCGCTCTTTAGCTCTCTGTCTGAGTTTGCTCTTTAGCTCTCTGTCTGAGTTAGCTCTTGAGCTCTCTGTCTGCGCTCTTAAGCTCTCTGTCTGCGCTCTTTAGCTCTCTGTCTGAGTTAGCTCTTTAGCTCTCTGTCTGCGCTCTTTAGCTCTCTGTCTGAGTTAGCTCTTTAGCTCTCTGTCTGCGCTCTTTAGCTCTCTGTCTGAGTTAGCTCTTTAGCTCTCTGTCTGCGCTCTTTAGCTCTCTGTCTGAGTTAGCTCTTTAGCTCTCTGTCTGAGTTAGCTCTTTAGCTCTCTGTCTGAGTTAGCTCTTTAGCTCTCTGTCTGAGTTAGCTCTTTAGCTCTCTGTCTGAGTTAGCTCTAAGCTCTCTGTCTGAGTTAGCTCTTTAGCTCTCTGTCTGAGTTAGCTCTTTAGCTCTCTGTCTGAGTTAGCTCTTAAGCTCTCTGTCTGAGTTAGCTCTTAAGCTCTCTGTCTGAGTTAGCTCTTAAGCTCTATGTCTGAGTTATCTCTTTAGCTCTCTGTCTGCGCTCTTTAGCTCTCTGTCTGCGCTCTTAAGCTCTCTGTCTGCGCTCTTTAGCTCTCTGTCTGCGCTCTTAAGCTCTCTGTCTGAGTTAGATCTTAAGCTCTCTGTCTGAGTTAGCTCTTTAGCTCTCTGTCTGCGCTCTTAAGCTCTCTGTCTGCGCGCTTTAGCTCTCTGTCTGCGCTCTTTAGCTCTCTGTCTGCGCTCTTAAGCTCTCTGTCTGTGTTAGCTCTTTAGCTCTCTGTCTGAGTTAGCTCTTTAGCTCTCTGTCTGCGCGCTTTAGCTCTCTGTCTGCGCGCTTTAGCTCTCTGTCTGCGCTCTTTAGCTCTCTGTCTGCGCTCTTTAGCTCTCTGTCTGCGCTCTTTAGCTCTCTGTCTGCGCGCTTTAGCTCTCTGTCTGAGTTAGCTCTTTAGCTCTCTGTCTGAGTTAGCTCTTTAGCTCTCTGTCTGCGCTCTTTAGCTCTCTGTCTGCGCTCTTTAGCTCTCTGTCTGAGTTAGCTCTTTAGCTCTCTGTCTGAGTTAGCTCTTTAGCTCTCTGTCTGAGTTAGCTCTTTAGCTCTCTGTCTGCGCGCTTTAACTCTGTCTGAGTTAGCTCTTTAGCTGTCTGTCTGCGTGCTTTAACTCTGTCTGAGTTAGCTCTTTAGCTCTCTGTCTGAACGCTTTAACTCTCTGTTTGTTTCAGGATCCGACACACGCGTGGAGCGGCGGGCTGGACAACCAGCTGAAGACTCACGATCTCAACACAGATCAGGGTGAGTTCAAGCCTTGTGCTGAAAATCCTCATCTGGTGAAGGCTGATCATTTTTGACTGGGAACATCTAAAAATTATAAAAATTATTTATTTGTCTATACCATGTGTACTCGCTTAAGAACACGTGACACATGCTAAGGAACACATGCCACACGCTCAGGAACACATGCCACACGCTCAGGAACACATGCCACACGCTCAGGAACACATGCCACACGCTCAAGAACACATGCCACACGCTCAAGAACACATGACACACGCCAAGGAACACATGACACGCTCAGGAACACATGACACACTCAGGAACACATGACACACGCTCAGGAACACATGACACGCTCATAAACACATGACACGCTCATAAACACATGCCACACGCTCAGGAACACATGCCACACGCTCAGGAACACATGACACGCTCATAAACACATGACACGCTCATAAACACATGCCACACGCTCAGGAACACATGCCACACGCTCAGGAACACATGCCACACGCTCAGTAACACATGACACACGCTAAGGAACACATGACACATGCTAAGGAACACATGACACGCTCAGGAACACATGACACACTCATAAACACGACACATGCTCAAGAACACATGACACACTCATAAACACGACACATGCTCAAGAACACATGACACGCTCGGGAACACGACACGATCGGGAACACATGACACTCATAAACGTATGACACTCTCAGGAACACATGACACACTCATAAACGCATGACACGCTCAGGAACACATGACACACTCATAAACGCATGACACGCTCAGGAACACATGACACACTCATAAACACGACATGCTCAAGAACACATGACACACTCATAAACACGACATGCTCAAGAACACATGACACGCTGGGAACACGATACGATCGGGAACACATGACACTCATAAACGTATGACACTCTCAGGAACACATGACACACTCATAAACGCATGACACGCTCAGGAACACATGACACACTCATAAACGCATGACACGCTCAGGAACACATGACACACTCATATACGCATGACACACGCTCAGGAACACGACGCACATAAACGCATGACACGCCAGGAACACATGACACACGCTCAGGAACACATGACACACGCCAGGAACACGTGACACACGCCAGGAACACGTGACACACGCTCAGGAACACATGACACACTCTCAGGAACACGTGGCACACGCTCAGGAACACGTGACACGCTCAGGAACACGTGACACACTCTCAGGAACACATGACACACGCTCAGGAACACATGACACACTCATAAACGCATGACACGCTCAGGAACACATGACACACTCATAAACGCATGACACGCTCAGGAACACATGACACACTCATATACGCATGACACACGCTCAGGAACACGACGCACATAAACGCATGACACGCTCAGGAACACATGACACACGCTCAGGAACACATGACACACGCTCAGGAACACGTGACACGCTCAGGAACACGTGACACACGCTCAGGAACACATGACACACTCTCAGGAACACGTGGCACACGCTCAGGAACACGTGACACGCTCAGGAACACGTGACACACTCTCAGGAACACATGACACACGCTCAGGAACACATGACACACGCTCAGGAACACATGACACACGCTCAAGAACACATGCCACACGCTCAAGAACACATGACACACGCCAAGGAACACATGACACGCTCAGGAACACATGACACACGCTCAGGAACACATGACACACGCTCAGGAACACATGACACACGCTAAGGAACACATGACACATGCTCAGGAACACATGACACGCTCAGGAACACATGACACACTCATAAACACGACACATGCTCAAGAACACATGACACACTCATAAACACGACACATGCTCAAGAACACATGACACGCTCGGGAACACGACACGATCGGGAACACATGACACTCATAAACGTATGACACTCTCAGGAACACATGACACGCTCAGGAACACGACACGATCGGGAACACATGACACTCATAAGCGTATGACACTCTCAGGAACACATGACACACTCATAAACGCATGACACGCTCAGGAACACATGACACACTCATAAACGCATGACACGCTCAGGAACACATGACACACTCATATACGCATGACACGCTCAGGAACACGACGCACATAAACGCATGACACATGCTCAAGAACACATGACACGCTCGGGAACACGGCACGATCGGGAACACATGACACTCATAAACGTATGACACTCTCAGGAACACATGACACACTCATAAACGCATGACACGCTCAGGAACACATGACACACTCATAAACGCATGACACGCTCAGGAACACATGACACACTCATATACGCATGACACACGCTCAGGAACACGACGCACATAAACGCATGACACACGCTCAGGAACACATGACACACTCATACGCATGACACACGCCAGGAACACGACGCACATAAACGCATGACACGCTCAGGAACACATGACACACGCCAGGAACACATGACACACGCCAGGAACACGTGACACGCTCAGGAACACGTGACACACGCCAGGAACACATGACACACTTCAGGAACACGTGGCACACGCCAGGAACACGTGACACGCCAGGAACACGTGACACGCTCAGGAACACGTGACACACTTCTCAGGAACACATGACACACGCCAGGAACACATGACACACGCCAGGAACACATGACACGCTCAGGAACACATGACACGCTCAGGAACACATGACACACGCCAGGAACACATGACACACGCCAGGAACACATGACACACGCCAGGAACACATGACACACGCTCAGGAACACATGACACACGCTCAGGAACACATGCCACACGCTCAGTAACACATGACACACGCTAAGGAACACATGACACATGCTAAGGAACACATGACACGCTCAGGAACACATGACACACTCATAAACACGACACATGCTCAAGAACACATGACACACTCATAAACACGACACATGCTCAAGAACACATGACACGCTCGGGAACACGACACGATCGGGAACACATGACACTCATAAACGTATGACACTCTCAGGAACACATGACACACTCATAAACGCATGACACGCTCAGGAACACATGACACACTCATAAACGCATGACACGCTCAGGAACACATGACACACTCATATACGCATGACACACGCTCAGGAACACGACGCACATAAACGCATGACACACGCTCAGGAACACATGACACACGCTCAGGAACACATGACACACGCTCAGGAACACGTGACACGCTCAGGAACACGTGACACACGCTCAGGAACACATGACACACTCTCAGGAACACGTGGCACACGCTCAGGAACACGTGGCACACGCTCAGGAACACGTGACACACTCTCAGGAACACATGACACACGCCAGGAACACATGACACACGCCAGGAACACATGCTACACGCCAAGAACACATGACACACGCCAAGGAACACATGACACACGCCAGGAACACATGACACACGCTCAGGAACATGACACACGCCAGGAACACATGACACACGCTCAGGAACACATGACACACGCTCAGGAACACATGACACACGCTCAGGAACACATGACACACGCTCAGGAACACATGCCACACGCTCAGTAACACATGACACACGCTAAGGAACACATGACACATGCTAAGGAACACATGACACGCTCAGGAACACATGACACACTCATAAACACGACACATGCTCAAGAACACATGACACACTCATAAACACGACACATGCTCAAGAACACATGACACGCTCGGGAACACGACACGATCGGGAACACATGACACTCATAAACGTATGACACTCTCAGGAACACATGACACACTCATAAACGCATGACACGCTCAGGAACACATGACACACTCATAAACGCATGACACGCTCAGGAACACATGACACACTCATATACGCATGACACACGCCAGGAACACGACGCACATAAACGCATGACACACGCCAGGAACACATGACACACGCCAGGAACACATGACACACGCCAGGAACACGTGACACGCCAGGAACACGTGACACACGCTCAGGAACACGTGACACACGCCAGGAACACATGACACACTCTCAGGAACACGTGGCACACGCCAGGAACACGTGACACGCCAGGAACACGTGACACACTCTCAGGAACACGTGATACACGCCAGGAACACATGACACACGCCAGGAACACATGACACACGCCAAGAACACATGCCACGCCAAGAACACATGCTACACGCCAAGAACACATGACACACGCCAAGGAACACATGACACACACTCAGGAACACATGACACGCTCAGGAACACATGACACACGCTCAGGAACACATGACACACGCTCAGGAACACATGACACACGCTCAGGAACACATGACACACGCTCAGGAACATATGACACACGCTCAGGAACACATGCTACACGCTCAGTAACACATGACACACGCTAAGGAACACATGACACACGCTAAGGAACACATGACACGCTCAGGAACACATGACACACTCATAAACACGACACATGCTCAAGAACACATGACACTCATAAACACGACACATGCTCAAGAACACATGACACGCTGGAACACGACACGATCGGGAACACATGACACTCATAAACGTATGACACTCTCAGGAACACATGACACACTCATAAACGCATGACACGCTCAGGAACACATGACACACTCATAAACGCATGACACGCTCAGAAACACATGACACACTCATATACGCATGACACACGCTCAGGAACACGACGCACATAAACGCATGACAAACGCTCAGGAACACATGACACACGCCAGGAACACATGACACACGCCAGGAACACGTGACACGCTCAGGAACACGTGACACGCTCAGGAACACATGACACACTCTCAGGAACACGTGGCACACGCTCAGGAACACGTGGCACACGCTCAGGAACACGTGACACGCTCAGGAACACGTGACACACTCTCAGGAACACATGACACACACTCAGGAACACATGACACACGCTCAGGAACACATGACACACGCTCAAGAACACATGCTACACGCCAAGAACACATGCTACACGCCAAGA
Organism: Gobiocypris rarus; assembly: GCA_023029165.1. Taxonomy (NCBI): domain Eukaryota; kingdom Metazoa; phylum Chordata; class Actinopteri; order Cypriniformes; family Gobionidae; genus Gobiocypris; species Gobiocypris rarus. The sequence goes on along the minus strand of CM040920.1, from coordinate 35,796,768 downwards.
ACATGACACACGCCAAGGAACACATGACACGCTAGGAACACATGACACACGCCAGGAACACATGACACGCTCAGGAACACATGACACACGCTCAGGAACACATGACACACGCTCAGGAACACATGACACACGCTCAGGAACACATGCCACACGCTCAGGAACACATGCCACACGCTCAGTAACACATGACACACGCTAAGGAACACATGACACATGCTAAGGAACACATGACACGCTCAGGAACACATGACACACTCTCAGGAACACATGACACACACTCAGGAACACATGACACGCTCAGGAACACATGACACACTCTCAGGAACACATGACACACTCAGGAACACATGACACACTCTCAGGAACACATGACACACTCTCAGGAACACATGACACGCTCAGGAACACATGACACGCTCAGGAACACATGACACGCTCAGGAACACATGACACGCTCAGGAACACATGACACGCTCAGGAACACATGACACGCTCAGGAACACATGACACGCTCAGGAACACATGACACGCTCAGGAACACATGACACACTCAGGAACACATGACACACTCAGGAACACATGACACACTCAGGAACACATGACACGCTCATAAACACATGACACACTCAGGAACACATGACACACTCAGGAACACATGACACGCTCATAAACACATGACACACTCAGGAACACATGACACACTCATAAACACGACACATGCTCAAGAACACATGACACACTCATAAACACGACACATGCTCAAGAACACATGACACGCTCGGGAACACATGACACGCTCAGGAACACATGACACGCTCAGGAACACATGACACACTCAGGAACACATGACACGCTCAGGAACACATGACACGCTCAGGAACACATGACACGCTCAGGAACACATGACACGCTCAGGAACACATGACACGCTCAGGAACACATGACACGCTCAGGAACACATGACACGCTCAGGAACACATGACACACTCAGGAACACATGACACACTCAGGAACACATGACACACTCAGGAACACATGACACACTCAGGAACACATGACACTCTCAGGAACACATGACACACGCTCAGGAACACATGACACACTCAGGAACACATGACACGCTCAGGAACACATGACACTCAGGAACACATGACACTCAGGAACACATGACACACTCAGGAACACATGACACACTCAGGAACACATGACACACTCAGGAACACATGACACACTCAGGAACACATGACACACTCAGGAACACATGACACGCTCAGGAACACATGACACGCTCAGGAACACATGACACGCTCAGGAACACATGACACGCTCAGGAACACATGACACACTCTCAGGAACACATGACACGCTCAGGAACACATGACACACTCTCAGGAACACATGACACACTCAGGAACACATGACACACTCTCAGGAACACATGACACACTCTCAGGAACACATGACACACGCTCAGGAACACATGACACGCTCAGGAACACATGACACACTCAGGAACACATGACACACTCAGGAACACATGACACTCAGGAACACATGACACGCTCAGGAACACATGACACGCTCAGGAACACATGACACGCTCAGGAACACATGACACGCTCAGGAACACATGACACACTCAGGAACACATGACACGCTCAGGAACACGACACGCTCAGGAACACATGACACACGCTCAGGAACACATGACACGCTCAGGAACACATGACACGCTCAGGAACACATGACACGCTCAGGAACACATGACACACTCAGGAACACATGACACACTCAGGAACACATGACACGCTCAGGAACACATGACACGCTCAGGAACACATGACACACTCAGGAACACATGACACACTCAGGAACACATGACACACACTCATGAACATATATGTTCATGCAGAAGATCAGATTATAATGTGTGTAATGGCTTTTCCTCAGACACGATCGTCGGCACTCACGATGCTCCCATTCGCTGTGTGGAATACTGTCCGGAGGTGAACGTCATGGTGACGGGCAGCTGGGATATGTCCGTGCGGCTGTGGGACCCCAGAACGCCCTGCAACGCCGGGACCTTCACACAGCCGGAGAAGGTAGAGCTCCCCTAACCCTGGCGTGTCTGACGGGGAGCGGCGTGTGACGTGTGGCTGTTTTCAGGTCTACACGCTGTCGGTGGCCGGAGACCGGCTGATCGTGGGGACGGCGGGGCGCCGTGTGCTCGTGTGGGATCTGAGGAACATGGGATACGTGCAGCAGAGACGAGAGTCCAGCTTGAAGTACCAGACGCGCTGCATACGAGCGTTCCCCAACAAACAGGTGAAGCCAAGACCCCCCCTCACTGTCTGTCTGATCTGGAGACTAAATGTGACACTCCAAACGGCTTCATTCAGTTCTCATCAGATTAAACTTCACGAATCGAAGGGAGACAGAAGCGAGTGTTTAAACGCGAGCGCTGTGTTTCAGGGTTACGTGTTGAGCTCCATCGAGGGCCGGGTGGCAGTGGAGTATCTGGACCCCAGTCTGGAGGTGCAGAAGAAGAAATACGCCTTCAAGTGCCACAGACTGAAGGAGAACGGCATCGAGCAGGTGTATCCGGTCAACGCCATCTCCTTCCACAGCGTCCACAACACGTTTGCCACCGGTACACACACACACACACACTCCTGTGCTGAAGAATGGCTTTCTTATTGAGGAACACTTTCATTTTAATCTGAGGGTGTTTATAGATTTATATCATTTTTGTATTCAGTTTGGGGTTGATCTGACCAGTGGATGATGGGACACCTGTGTGAACCAGAGTATGTGAGCGGAGCGGCAGCATTTCCCCTCCGCGCTCTAAGTATTCAATAATCGCTCCGCTCCGGGTCCACCATTCCCCGCTCCCCGCTCCACTCCTCGCTCACTGATATCAGAAACACCGCTCCGTCTTCGCTCCGAGGAAATTTGCGGCTAAAGTATTTAAGTAAGCTCTGCAATATCACAAAAGTTCGGTTTATAACATACATTAAATTAAAACAAAAAAAACAATAGGAGATTTTCAACGTGGTTTATTGCAAACATTTATTTTCTATTACATGCCAAGCTTAGGCTTTATACACATTAAACGTTAAACACGATTGCTGCTTTTGCAGTGCATTTTGTTTGGAAAGATGAAAATAGTATGTTTTCATCGGTTATATTATCTACGCGTCACATTACAGATTTCTGCGAATGTAAAATCCGACACTGATAACTGTAAGCAGAGGCACTGTAAGATTACATTAGTTTGACTGCATTAGAGAGAGCGTTTGCGTGTGTGAATAAGTGCTCCCGTTTAAAATGTGCTTTCACCCGATCATATTCAGTATGAAGGTACAAATAAACTATAACATCCCGCTCATGTCTATTGCCGTCATCATAAACCTGTGCATTCTTCCTGATTTGAGTGATCCATCTGAATCAAGCTAGTTAAATGTGTGAGTTTTGACTAAAAATACTGTTATATTGTAGGCCGTTGGTATGAATTTTACTCGTGATGGAGCGGTAGTGGAGTGCTCTCGGAGCGCATGAAAACCACGCTCCGACTTTTAAAAATCCGCCTCCTCACTCCATTCAAAATCACCTCGCTCCGCTCCCACTCCGTTCAAAATCACCTCGCTCCGCTCCTCACTCCATTCAAAATCACCTCGCTCCGCTCCTCACTCCATTCAAAATCACCTCGCTCCGCTCCCACTCCATTCAAAATCACCTCGCTCCGCTCCCACTCCGTTCAAAATCACCTCGCTCCGCTCCTCACTCCATTCAAAATCACCTCGCTCCGCTCCTCACTCCGTTCAAAATCACCTCGCTCCGCTCCCACTCCACTCCGCTCACATACTCTGGTGTGAACACTATCATTATGCTGCAGAAACTAAACCAGACCATATAGAAATTAACACTTTGATCAATATATTTATTTCATCACTTGAGCGTTTAAAATGAATTTGCGACCACAAGAATGGTCAAAAGTTCAGAGGAATAATGAGTTACAGGTATTCTGGTCACAATATTGTAATATTATTACATTTAGTCATTTAGCAGACGCTTTTATCCAAAGCGACTTACAAATGAGTGCAATAGAAGCAACCAAGAACAGTAACAAGTCTCACGTAATCTAGCACAAAACACGAAGGACAGTTTTTAAATAACGAATAGAGTGATAAGTGCTATTCTTTATTGGTCAAGTGCTGCTGGGAAAGAAGTGTGTGGAGATGGTTTTTGAAAATGGCGACCGACTCGGCTGCTCGAACTGAGACAGGCAGGCCACCAGGTGGGAACGTAATGATTACAATGTATTATCCTTACATTGTAATCATTATGAGCAAGAGTAATAACACATGATATATTTCCTACTGTAAATATATCAGAAATGTATTATTAGTAGTGATGTGCGTAGCTAAGGACTTCATTTGGACAACTTTAAAGGAGATTTTCTCAATATTTAGATGTTTTTGCACCCTCAGATTCCAGATTTTTAAATAGTTGACCCTAATGATAGTTCAGAGACCGTGTGTGTGTGTCTGTGTGTGTGTCTGTGTGTGTGTCTGTGTCTGTGTCTGTGTGTGTGTGTGTGTGTGTGTGTGTGTGTGTGTGTGTCTGTGTCTGTGTGTGTCTGTGTGTGTGTGTGTGTGTGTGTGTGTGTGTGTGTGTGTGTGTGTGTGTGTGTGTGTGTGTGTGTGTGTCTGTGTGTCTGTGTGTGTCTGTGTCTGTGTGTGTCTGTGTGTGTCTGTGTCTGTGTGTGTCTGTGTGTGTCTGTGTGTCTGTGTGTCTGTGTGTGTGTGTGTGTGTGTGTGTGTGTGTGTGTGTGTGTGTGTGTGTGTGTGTGTGTGTGTGTGTGTGTGTGTGTGTGTGTGTCCGCAGGCGGTTCCGACGGCTTCGTGAACATTTGGGACCCGTTCAACAAGAAGCGCCTGTGTCAGTTCCACCGATACCCGACCAGCATCGCGTCTCTGGCCTTCAGTGTGGACGGCTCGCTGCTGGCCATCGCCTCGTCCTACATGCAGGAGCAGGGAGACATCTCCCACCCCGCAGACGCCGTCTACATCCGCCAGGTCACCGACGCAGAGACCAAGCCCAAGTGAGTCTGACCTTTGACCTGAGCTTATGGACAGCCGTGTCTGTTTCTCCAGTAACGTCATCAGAAAGAGGTTTAGCAGAAGCTCCGATTGTATTTCCTGGCGTGATCGATCCGGCATCCCTGAAGTCTGTGCATGTGCCGATCGAGCGGATCTTTCTTTCAGAGACGCCCTGCGTTCATCAGTGTTTGATTGACAGGTGAGCAGGTGTGATGGTCGGCACTGTGTGTGTGTGTGTGTGTGTGTGTGTGTGTGCTCTTGTGTTCGCAGATCCACGTGAGTCCGGCACAGATTCCACCGCGGCTCCCGTTTCAACACTTTCATCATGTCTGTCTGTCTGTCTGTCTGTCTGTCTCTTTATTCTGAATTTCAATAAATGTGTATATTTGTTTTGTATGTTCTGCCCTTCAGTGTGTGTGTGTGTGTGTGTGTGTGTATTTTTATGTTTTGAGAAACAGTAAAGCATCATTTTAGTCATGGAGCGTCTGTGTGAGTGTTTGGGATCAGGGTCATGTTTACTGAAGTCCGGATCTTCTCCTCAGTGACACGAGTTGGTGTGTGTGTTCTCGTCTGCCCACAGTAACAGCAGCTCTGAGAACACACACCACACTCACACACACACACACACACGCACGCACGCACGCACGCACGCACGCACTCACACACACTCTCTCTTACACACACTCTCTCTTACACACACACTCCATCACACACACATACACACACACACACACACACACACACACACACATGTTTGTTTTTGTGAAATGTGGGGACATTCCATAGGCGTAATGCATTTTATACTGTACAAACCGTATTTTCTATCCCCCTACACTGCCCCTGCCCCTAAACCTACCCATCACACACACACACACACACACACACACACACACACACACACACACACACACACACACTACCCATCACAGGAGACTGCACAGTTTACTTTCTGTGATAAAAACCTCATCCTGTGTGATTTATAAGCATTTTGAAAAGTGAGGACATGGGGAACGTCCTCATATTTCACCCTCTTTTGTAATACCTGTGTCATACCCATGTCATTATACACATTTGTGTCCTGATATTTCACAAAACATGCCCTCACACTTCCTTACACACTGTCTCACACACACACTCACTCATGCACACTCTCTCACACACACACACACACTCCCTCACACACTCTCTCACACACACACACACACTTCCTCACACACTCTCACACACTCACACACACACACTCCCTCACACACTCTCTCTCACACACACACACACACACTCCCTCACACACTCTCTCACACACACACACACACACTCCTCACACTCTCTCACACACACACACACACACACACTTCCTCACACACGGTCTCACACACACACATACACACACACACACACTCACACACACACTCCCTCACACACACACACACTCCCTCACACACTCTCTCTCACACACACACACACACACACACACACACTCCCTCACACACTCTCTCACACACACACACTCACACTCCTCTGCTTTAGATCAGGGCTCTTCAGTCTCTTGTCGAATTGGGCAGATCCAATAGTTTTAAACTTCAGCAGCGTCCCCGCCTTCAAGAAGTTAGCGCTGGTCAGGCTAATCAAAGCCTTAATGAATTACATTAGTCTCATTCATGATGTATGGTCTAATTCCATGAGACTTTTGATATCACTGTGTAAAACGTTTCACATGATCATTTATCATGTAAATATGCTCCACCTGAATGACGCGGCGATGTGACTGTTGTGGGAACACGAGCATTCTCCGCTCCTCCATGGGGAAGTGTAGAGCCGACCCGGAGACGATCTCAGGATTTGGGAAGTGCTGAGCTCATGTTCACAGTAATTCCGATGAAGACCGCATTCATTCTTTCAATTGTTACAGTTTAATGAATTCATACAAAATAGAGGCATTAAAGCTAATCAAATCCAGACAGAAACGCTTGTTTGTTGACTGTTGTGTCCAACTGCTCGACTCCACACACACACTCTCTCTCACACACACACACACTCTCTCTCTCTCACACACACACTCTCACTCACACACACTCTCTCACTCACTCACACACACTCACTCACTCACTCACACACACACACTCTCACTCACACACACTCACTCACACACACACTCTCTCACTCACTCACACACACACTCTCTCACTCACTCACACACACTCTCTCTCACTCACTCACACACACTCTCTCACTCACTCACACTCTCTCTCACACACACACACACACTCTCTCTCACACACACACTCTCTCTCTCTCACACACACACACACTCTCTCTCACACAGTGTTCCAGATTGTGTAGAACATGTAATCACTGCATTAAAAGCTTTGCTCCTGTCTAATGTCTTCGGCTGCTGCTTCATTATCTGTGCGTTTGTTAAATGATGTTAGTAATTCCTGTAATGAGCAGTAATGACTCCATCGCTCTCATTATTATGACGTGAGCTTCATATGGAGTGGCGCTGATTTTAGAGGTAATTACCCTCATCTGCACTCACGGCACTAAATTGCGCCATTTCCTGTCATCTTTGCGTTTGCTAAATTGGAAAATTGACTTCCTTGTCCGGCTTCTGCAGTGCTGAGGAGAATCCCATAATGAGTGTCTCGATCTGTATGGCGTTCCGTGGGGTCCTTTAATTTGACTTTGCTAAACACTCGTCTCAATGAACGTGACGTCTGCGTCTGCCGAGTGACGTCTGCGTCTGCCGAGAGTGACGTCTGCGTCTGCCACGTCACTGGTTCATATGCCTAAACTTGAGGTCTGCTTCTGCTTGAAGGCGGTTTCAATAATGTGGGGTAAAAAAATAAACACTGAACCCCAAGTAAATGTTCACAAACTCATTATGTTATGTTGTGTCCCACTATATTTACTTGTTTATGCTATTTACTTAACTGTTTAATAATTTTCTTATTTTTATTAACATGAATAAGTCTCAAACACCAGTCTATATTCACTGCAGAAGGTAAACTGACACTGCATTAAAGACTATAGGCCTATATTCTCTCTGATACACAGAGAGACTCATTTAGGCTTAAACACATAATAGCCTACAATTATATAAATGTATTTTCTTAATATTTCCCTTGTAGCCAATATGTTGTGAAATGAGGAGAGAAGTAGGCTATTTTGTGTTAAACAAGTTGTTTTTTAAATGGCGTTTGAAAAAAGCAGTTCTTAATTTTCAAACTGATTATTGCAGTGGTCAGATAGACTACAGGCTATTAGACCGATACTAATTTAGGCACTAGCTATATAAAATTAATGTATGCTATTATTATTATTATTAGACCTAATGTTTTGGTTTTCAAGAGCAAATAATATCTATAATCTTTATGATCATCACAGCTCGGTGATGCCCTAAAGCAGAGGTAGGTGGCCCGCCGGTGGTAATTATTAGCGCTCCTTTCACTTGCATGATTTAAACATCACACTTTAATGATTTATATAGGCTAGCTCCTGGTAAAACAAACAGGCCCTGTGCAGTTATATTGTAACGGGGGGTTAATATAATATATATATTAACGGGGTCTACTATTGCTATAGTGAACAATTTGTTGTTTATGTGGATATTTAAGAATTTGTTTTTTTTTAATTGGATCAAACGCGTTTGCAAGACGGCCTGAATCCACTTGAATTTGTCTGGACTGCTCTCTCCATACAGATTTGCGCAAAATCTTTGCGCAATCTATATATATATATATAAATTATACATATATAACGTCTGCGTGGACACTTCACTTCACTACGTGACGTCTACGCCTCATCTGCGTCTTAAATTGAATGGAATAAATAGCAGAATTTTAAAAAAAGTGAAGACGTTGAGTGAGACGTTTGTTGAGACCAAGCGGCTCCTCCCGCGGTCTCTCTTGAAGCCGATACGGAAGTGACTTAAACTGCAGTTCATCGACTGGCCACTAGGGACAGGCTCCAGAAGGGAGCAGAATCTCATTGAGCTCATGTTAAAATGCCCAACTTTACAGCAGAATAAAACATGTTTACGGCCTGGTACAAATCTCACTCACACACACACACACGGCTAATTTTGCAGAATCCTAAGGGTGATGTCACAGACACTACGTCCATATTTTTATACAGTCTATGGTTGGGACGAGTGCATGTAGCAAAGTCACTGTAATGAGCCCGACGGGACTCCATAAGCAATCAACACATTTTGTATAATCCACACCTCATATTCCGAAGGGGTCAAAAAGAGGACTTTGCTACATGCACTCGCCTCAACGAACGTCTCACTCAACGTCGTAACGTTTTTTAATTCTGCTATTTATTCCATTCAATTGCAGACGTGACGTAAATCCCACGTGGCAGTGAAGTTATTCATATTTATTTCGAGGTGGGGGAGCCTCACTCCGCACTCAGGTGGCCAGATTGGGCTGTTTCGGCCAGTCCTCATCGCTTCTTGAACTCCGGGCCAGGTGCTAGATTGGGCTGAGATTCGCTTGTATCCCTCTCGTTTGGTGAACCCCAAGGCGCAGGGTGGCCAGATTAACGAGCAGGTTGTGCTGTATCCTCACTCGCCTCTCCTAACCCGCCGCACATTAGGGTGGCCAGATTGGGCTGTTTCTGTGCTGTATCCTCATCGCTCTCGAACCCTCGCTCAGGGTTGCCAGATTGGGCTGTTTCCGTGCTGTATCCTCACTCTCTCGAACCCGCGCTCAGGGTTGCCAGATTGGGCTGATTCTGTGCTGTATCCTCATCGCTCGAACCCTCGCTCAGGGTTGGCCAGATTGGGCTGTTTCGCGCTGGCTGTATCCTCACCGCTCTCGAACCCGCGCTCAAGGTGGCCAGATTGGGCTGTTTCCGCACTGTATCCTCATTGCTCTCGAACCCGCGCTCAGGGTGGCCAGATTGGGCTGTTTCCGCACTGTATCCTCATTGCTCTCGAACCCGCGCCAGGGTGGCCAGATTGGGCTGTTTCTGTGCTGTATCCTCATCGCTCTCGAACCTGCGCTCAGGATGGCCAGATTGGGCTGTTTCCGCTGTGTCCTCATCGCCTCGAACCCGCACTCAGGGTGGCCAGATTGGGCTGTTTCGCTGTGTCCTCATCGCTCTTGAACCCGCGCCAGGGTGGCCAGATTGGGCTGTTTCGCGCTGTATCCTCATCGCCTCGAACCCGCGCCAGGGTGGCCAGATTGGGCTGTTTCTGTGCTGTATCCTCACCGCCTCTCGAACCCGCGCGCCAGGGTGGCCAGATTGGGCTGTTTCCGTGCTGTGTCCTCATCTCTCTGAACCCGCGCCAGGGTGGCCAGATTGGGCTGTTTCTGTGCTGTATCCCTCATCGCTCTCGAACCCGCGCTCAGGGTGGCCAGATTGGGCTGTTTCTGTGCTGTATCCCTCATCGCTCTCGAACCCGCGCTCAGGGTGGCCAGATTGGGCTGTTTCCGCACTGTATCCCTCATTGCTCTCGAACCCGCGCTCAGGGTGGCCAGATTGGGCTGTTTCTGTGCTGTATCCCTCATCGCTCTCGAACCTGCGCTCAGGATGGCCAGATTGGGCTGTTTCCGCGCTGTGTCCCTCAGGGTGGCCAGATTGGGCTGTTTCCACGCTGTGTCCCTCATCGCTCTTGAACCCGCGCTCAGGGTGGCCAGATTGGGCTGTTTCGCGCTGTATCCTCATCGCTCTCGAACCCGCGCTCAGGGTGGCCAGATTGGGCTGTTTCTGTGCTGTATCCCTCACCGCCTCTCGAACCCGCGCCAGGGTGGCCAGATTGGGCTGTTTCCGTGCTGTGTCCTCATCTCTCTTGAACCCGCGCTCAGGGTGGCCAGATTGGGCTGTTTCTGTGCTGTATCCTCATCGCTCTCAACCCGCGCTCAGGGTGGCCAGATTGGGCTGTTTCTGTGCTGTATCCCTCATCGCTCTCGAACCCGCGCTCAGGGTGGCCAGATTGGGCTGATTCTGTGGTGTATCCTCATCTCTCTCGAACCCGCTCAGGGTGGCCAGATTGGGCTGTTTCTGTGCTGTATCCTCACCGCCTCTCGAACCCGCGCTCAGGGTGGCCAGATTGGGCTGTTTCGCTGTATCCTCATCGCTCTCGAACCCGCGCTCAGGGTGGCCAGATTGGGCTGTTTCCACGCTGTGTCCCTCATCGCTCTCGAACCCGCGCTCAGGGTGGCCAGATTGGGCTGTTTCTGCACTGTATCCCTCATCGCTCTCGAACCCGCGCTCAGGGTGGCCAGATTGGGCTGTTTCTGTGCTGTATCCCTCATCGCTCTCGAACCTGCGCTCAGGATGGCCAGATTGGGCTGTTTCGCTGTGTCCTCATCGCTCTCGAACCCGCGCTCAGGGTGGCCAGATTGGGCTGTTTCCGCGCTGTGTCCCTCATCGCTCTTGAACCCGCGCTCAGGGTGGCCAGATTGGGCTGTTTCTGCGCTGTATCCCTCATCGCTCTCGAACCCGCGCTCAGGGTGGCCAGATTGGGCTGTTTCTGTGCTGCCCTCTCGAACCCGCGCTCAGGGTGGCCAGATTGGGCTGTTTCTGTGCTGTGTCCTCATCTCTCTTGAACCGCGCTCAGGGTGGCCAGATTGGGCTGTTTCTGTGCTGTATCCCTCATCGCTCTCCAACCCGCGCTCAGGGTGGCCAGATTGGGCTGTTTCTGTGCTGTATCCCTCATCGCTCTCGAACCCGCGCTCAGGGTGGCCAGATTGGGCTGATTCTGTGGTGTATCCTCATCTCTCGAACCCGCGCTCAGGGTGGCCAGATTGGGCTGTTTCTGTGCTGTATCCCTCACCGCCCTCTCGAACCCGCGCTCAGGGTGGCCAGATTGGGCTGTTTCTGTGCTGTATCCCTCATCGCTCTCGAACCTGCGCTCAGGATGGCCAGATTGGGCTGTTTCCGCGCTGTGTCCCTCACCGCCCTCTCGAACCCGCGCTCAGGGTGGCCAGATTGGGCTGTTTCTGTGCTGTATCCCTCATCGCTCTCCAACCCGCGCTCAGGGTGGCCAGATTGGGCTGATTCTGTGGTGTATCCTCATCGCCTCGAACCCGCGCTCAGGGTGGCCAGATTGGGCTGATTCTGTGCTGTGTCCTCATCTCTCTCGAACCCGCTCAGGGTGGCCAGATTGGGCTGATTCTGTGCTGTGTCCTCATCTCTCTCGAACCCGCGCTCAGGGTGGCCAGATTGGGCTGATTCTGTGCTGTGTCCTCATCTCTCTCGAACCCGCGCTCAGGGTGGCCAGATTGGGCTGATTCTGTGCTGTATCCCTCATCGCTCTCGAACCCGCGCTCAGGGTGGCCAGATTGGGCTGATTCTGTGCTGTGTCCTCATCTCTCTTGAACCCGCTCAGGGTGGCCAGATTGGGCTGTTTCTGTGCTGTGTCCTCATCTCTCTCGAACCGCGCTCAGGGTGGCCAGATTGGGCTGTTTCTGTGCTGTGTCCTCATCTCTCTTGAACCCGCGCTCAGGGTGGCCAGATTGGGCTGATTCTGTGGTGTATCCCTCATCTCTCTCGAACCCGCGCTCAGGGTGGCCAGATTGGGCTGTTTCTGTGCTGTGTCCTCATCTCTCTTGAACCCGCGCTCAGGGTGGCCAGATTGGGCTGATTCTGTGGTGTATCCTCATCTCTCTCGAACCCGCGCTTAGGGTGGCCAGATTGGGCTGTTTCTGTGCTGTATCCCTCATCGCTCTCGAACCCGCGCTCAGGGTGGCCAGATTGGGCTGATTCTGTGCTGTATCCCTCATCGCTCTCGAACCCGCGCTCAGGGTGGCCAGATTGGGCTGTTTCTGTGCTGTATCCTCATCGCTCTCGGCCAGATTGGGCTGATTCTGTGCTGTATCCTCATCGCTCTCGAACCCGCGCTCAGGGTGGCCAGATTGGGCTGATTCTGTGCTGTATCCCTCATCGCTCTCGAACCCGCGCTCAGGGTGGCCAGATTGGGCTGATTCTGTGCTGTATCCCTCATCGCTCTTGAACCCGCGCTCAGGGTGGCCAGATTGGGCTGATTCTGTGCTGTATCCTCATCGCCTCGAACCCGCGCTCAGGGTGGCCAGATTGGGCTGTTTCCGCACTGTATCCTCGTCGCTCTCGAACCCGCGCTCAGGGTGGCCAGATTGGGCTGTTTCCGTGCTGTGTCCCTCATCGCCCTCGAACCTGGCTCAGGGTGGCCAGATTGGGCTGATTCTGTGCTGTATCCCTCATCGCTCTCGAACCCGCGCTCAGGGTGGCCAGATTGGGCTGTTTCCGCGCTGTATCCCTCACCGCCCTCTCGAACCCGCGCTCAGGGTGGCCAGATTGGGCTGATTCTGTGCTGTATCCCTCATCGCTCTCGAACCCTCGCTCAGGGTTGCCAGATTGGGCTGTTTCCGCGCTGTATCCCTCACCGCCCTCTCGAACCCGCGCTCAAGGTGGCCAGATTGGGCTGTTTCCGCACTGTATCCCTCATTGCTCTCTAACCCGCTCAGGGTGGCCAGATTGGGCTGTTTCCGCACTGTATCCTCATTGCTCTCGAACCCGCGCTCAGGGTGGCCAGATTGGGCTGTTTCCGCACTGTATCCCTCATTGCTCTCGAACCCGCGCTCAGGGTGGCCAGATTGGGCTGTTTCTGTGCTGTATCCCTCATCGCTCTCGAACCTGCGCTCAGGATGGCCAGATTGGGCTGATTCTGTGCTGTATCCCTCATCGCTCTCGAACCCGCGCTCAGGGTGGCCAGATTGGGCTGTTTCCGTGCTGTATCCCTCACCGCCCTCTCGAACCCGCGCTCAGGGTGGCCAGATTGGGCTGTTTCTGTGCTGTATCCCTCATCGCTCTCGAACCCGCGCTCAGGGTGGCCAGATTGGGCTGTTTCCGCGCTGTATCCCTCATCGCTCTCGAACCCGCGCTCAGGGTGGCCAGATTGGGCTGTTTCTGTGCTGTATCCCTCATCGCTCTCGAACCCGCGCTCAGGGTTGCCAGATTGGGCTGTTTCCACGCTGTGTCCCTCATCGCTCTCGAACCCGCGCTCAGGGTGGCCAGATTGGGCTGATTCTGTGCTGTATCCCTCATCGCTCTCGAACCCGCGCTCAGGGTGGCCAGATTGGGCTGTTTCCACGCTGTGTCCCTCATGGTCATATGAAGAGTTTGCGATGATGAGTTCAAAATTGCAACTACAAACTCTTCAGTACGAAGCCGTGGAGCCCTGTAAGCTGGGATGTGTGTCCGACTTGTGTTGCACATGATGGATAACTGCATATCTCTCCTGTGGAATAACTGAGCCGTTTGGCTGAAGACGCTTCGACAGCGCTTGAGTGTTTTACGGAATATCCGCGGAAGTGCTGCTAGTATCTCAGCTCACAGATAGTTTCTGTATTCTATTTAAAAATGTCGACACAATGTAAAGTGTTTGCTCCGGCTCTTGTCCTTGTGCTCCGTTGTTATGCTTGTTGTTGGCAACTGTTGACATTGTACAAGCAAAATGTGGCGGTTGTTCAGTGTTGTTGTGATTGGACGTCTGGGTGGAAGTCACTCCACCATTTCTGTGTTTTGTGACCGGAAATACGGAATCGTCGTGGTAACCCACTTCCGCACCGTTCAGGTCAACAAACGGCCAAGCAACGAGCAAGAGTGGCTGTTATTCCCAAAAGCAGCCATATCTGTCATTTCATTCCTTCCCTGTCGACGGAAACGGATTCAGGCTATCCGGCGGGATGAAGGACCAAACTTTCCTGCTCTGAGACTTATGTAAACAGCCCCAATTGTTGATTTCCATCAGATGTAATATTTGGTAAATCCGTTAACGCAGATGTGTAGACTCTGATCCCTTTTCTCTTGCCCGGTGTGTTTTTCTGATGTGTTGACGCGGGACAGGAGCTCCGCTTCCACAACGATTACGTATTTCCGGTTTTTGGGAGAAAGGTCTATTGGAGCTGATTTTTGACAAATGATGTAACTAAAAGTAATTTTTATAGTCTCCTAATGATTGGAATTATATAAATAAAAAATGCTGAAATCCCACCAACACTGCACAAATGTTAAACATGATTGTCTATTTTCTTCCTTTCATTTGAGCAAACTTTATTTGGAGTCAAAAAGGCCCAGATAGCTTATCGATTGGTCAGAAAAGAACTGGTATACCACTTGACATCCTGACCCCTCACGTCTGAGATGATGGCTACGCCCCTGTTTGGACATGTTAATAATCCAAAGCACTCGAATATTATTGAAGAAATATAAAAAGCCTTTATTTCATCATGGCTTGAATATTAGTACACAGGTGACACGCATCACGGCTCATGAGCCTCCGTCCACACACACAATCACCCGGTCACGCTAAGCAGCAGACACAACGTTACAATAATACTAACATAATATTATAATAGTTTAGGCTATGCAGTTTTAATTCTTATTTATTTTTTATTTTTAGATTTGTATGTGGACACCTTACAACTAGAAATGCATATTGCAATTTTTGTTGCAAATAAAACTCCCATAGTCCATAACGACTGCAGTTTTAGCTTATATTAATATACAAATTCAGTTCAATCATCAAACATTTGTATGACTTGCCAGTGACTTGCTTGACATAAAGCAGTGACTTGACTTGACTTGACTTGACTTGACTTGACTTGAGGTGACTTGACTTGACTTGACTTGAGGTGACTTGACTTGACTTGACTTGAGGTGACTTGACTTGAGGTGACTTGACTTGAGGTGACTTGACTTGACTTGACTTGACTTGAGGTGACTTGACTTGAGGTGACTTGACTTGACTTGACTTGACTTGAGGTGACTTGACTTGACTTGACTTGAGGTGACTTGACTTGAGGTGACTTGACTTGACTTGACTTGACTTGAGGTGACTTACTCCCACCTCTGATAGTTCTTATAAGTCGCTAACGCATTATAACACGCTACTCAACACGGCACAGTGTGTCAGCGACAGCACAATTTACTTTTTACCTTCACTCATTCATTCCTCTCAATGAACGTGACGTCAGCGAGTGTGTGTGAGAGTATGTGTGTGTGTGAGTGAGTGTGTGAGTGAGTGTGTGTGTGAGTGAGTGTGTGTGAGAGTATGTTTGTGTGTGTGTGTGTGTGTGTGAGTGTGTGTGTGTGTGAGTGAGTGTGTGAGAGTATGTGTGTGTGTGTGTGTGTGTGTGTGTGTGTGTGTGTGTGTGTGTGTGTGTGTGTGTGTGAGTGAGTGTGTGTGTGAGTGAGAGTGTGTGTGTGTGAGAGTGTGTGTGTGTGTGTGTGTGAAGTGTGTGTGTGTGTGTGTGTGTGTGAGTGAGTGTGTGTGTGAGTGAGTGAGAGTGTGTGTGTGTGTGTGTGTGTGTGTATGAGACAGTGAGTGAATGTGTGTGTGTGTGTGTGTGTGTGTGTGTGTGTGTGTGTGTGTATCCTTGTCTAACAACATTGAGGACCAAATGCCACCACAAAGATAATATGTGGGGAAACATTTTTGATAGCCTATTTTAGTTTATATTTATTGTTGAGTTTGTTTTTATCATTTATAATTGTAATGTAGGCCTAGGCAACAGCACTACTGGACAACATCTCATTGATCAAAAATAAAATACAATTTATACAAAATGAAATTCAGGCATGGGGTTAGGGCAGACGTCACACACACACACTCACACACACACACACACTCACACACGCGCACACACACACTCACACACGCGCACACACACACACACACACACTCTCTCTCTCTCTCTCTCTCTCACACACAGACACACACACACACACACTCACACACGCGCACACACACACTGAGGAAGGACAGACGGATCCCTAGATGGGTTCAGAAGAGCATCAGATGCTCAGAGTGATGGAGCGGATGCTGCCGGCCGGGATCTTGCCGTCTGTAGTTTCTCCTCGGATGCGGAACATCACGCGTGTGCTGGAGGGGATGGTTGCCGTGGCGATCAGCGGTTTCCCCAGCCAGCCCTGAGCTCCTCGCTTGTACATGGAGACGGTCACCTGCACAGAAACACACTGACGGTCAGGGCGAGTCTGCCGGTGACCCCTGAGGGTCGGCCAGGTCACGACCCTGACTGTGACCTCTGTGGACACGCGTGACCTTCCCCTGGTTCAGTTGGTCACGTGTGCACTAACACAGCGGGCTCTGAGTCGAATGATCCTCTGTCGCTCATGTAAACTGAAGAGTGACTGAGCGGAGCACAAACACAGACGGGTTTGAGAAGCAGATCTGTGGGATTACTCCCGTCTCCGGGTGTGTGTGCTGTTTAATGAGATTCACACACTGACAGATAATAGAGACGCGGCCACTCAAAGGAGTGTTTCCAGACGGATTAAAATCATTCTCTTTTCATGGCTTGACTTTCTCTCATTCGAGCTGCCCACAATTATTCAATTATGTTTTTTCCAGCCGTCCATTCTTTCATCAGAGATCAGCCTTCACATGACGGACACACACACACACACACACACACACACACACACACACAGTGATCAGTCAGCAGCTCAGATCTCAGGGCTGGAGCAGGATCTGCTCTCCGTCAGACACACACACACTCACACACACACACTCACACACACACACTCACACACACACACTCACACACACACACACACACACACCGTCCGCTCGCGAGCGCTTCGACTCAGTGACTCTCCTCAGACTCGACTCATGGCGATTGAATTTGAGCCTCACAAACATTCCTAATGGCATTAGACGAGCCGCACACACACGACTGCTGCCCTGTAACTCCATTTAGCAGCCAAATCGGGTTTAAAGACCTTATTGATGCCCAGCGTTATTAAGTGTGATTATCAAAACAACAGACAAAGGGCCGAAGTGTGCAGTAACCGGTTTATCTGAGAGCAGGACAGATGGAGCAGCTCTGAGGAACTGCAGATAGAGGCCAGTTCAGATAGAAATCAAAGCAACTTCTGATAAAGCCTGGCTAATCGCATTTCACAGCAAATGAGGATTAAAGCAGAGTGACAGATTTTATTGCCCATTAGGAAGTGCCTCATTTCCCAAACCCTGCACACGCCTGGCACTGGTCAAACCGCTAGTGCTGGTCAGTATGGGTCAGTTAGTGCTGTCAGTATGGGTCAGTTAGTGCTGGTCAGTATGGGTCAGTTAGTGCTGGGGGTCAGTTAATGCTGTCAGTATGGGTCAGTTAGTGCTGGTCAGTATGGGTCAGTTAGTGCTGGTCAGTATGGGTCAGTTAGTGCTGGTCAGTATGGGTCAGTTAATGGTGCTCAGTATGGGTCAGTTAGTGCTGGTCAGTATGGGTCAGTTAATGCTGGTCAGTATGGGTCAGTTAGTGCTGGTCAGTATGGGTCAGTTAGTGCTGGTCAGTATGGGTCAGTTAGTGCTGGTCAGTATGGGTCAGTTAATGCTGTCAGTATGGGTCAGTTAATGCTGTCAGTATGGGTCAGTTAATGCTGTCAGTATGGGTCAGTTAGTGCTGGTCATGGGTCAGTTAGTGCTGCTCAGTATGGGTCAGTTAGTGCTGGTCAGTATGGGTCAGTTAATGCTGGTCAGTATGGGTCAGTTAGTGCTGGTCAGTATGGGTCAGTTAATGCTGGTCAGTACTGGTCAGTTAATGCTGTCAGTATGGGTCAGTTAGTGCTGGTCAGTATGGGTCAGTTAATGCTGGTCAGTACTGGTCAGTTAATGCTGTCAGTATGGGTCAGTTAGTGCTGGTCAGTATGGGTCAGTTAATGCTGGTCAGTACTGGTCAGTTAATGCTGTCAGTATGGGTCAGTTAATGCTGGTCAGTATGGGTCAGTTAATGCTGGTCAGTACTGGTCAGTTAATGCTGTCAGTATGGGTCAGTTAATGCTGGTCAGTATGGGTCAGTTAATGCTGGTCAGTACTGGTCAGTTAATGCTGTCAGTATGGGTCAGTTAGTGCTGGTCAGTATGGGTCAGTTAATGCTGTCAGTATGGGTCAGTTAGTGCTGGTCAGGTATGGGTCAGTTAGTGCTGGTCAGTATGGCTCAGTTAATGCTGGTCAGTATGGGTCAGTTAGTGCTGGTCAGTATGGGTCAGTTAATGCTGGTCAGTATGGGTCAGTTAGTGCTGGTCAGTATGGGTCAGTTAGTGCTGGTCAGTATGGGTCAGTTAGTGCTGGGGGTCAGTTAGTGCTGGTCAGTATGGGTCAGTTTTAGTGCTGGGGGTCAGTTAGTGCTGGTCAGTATGGGTCAGTTAGTGCTGGTCAGTATGGGTCAGTTAGTGCTGGTCAGTATGGGTCAGTTAGTGCTGGGGGTCAGTTAGTGCTGGTCAGTATGGGTCAGTTAGTGCTGGTCAGTATGGGTCAGTTAGTGCTGTCAGTATGGGTCAGTTAGTGCTGGCCAGTATGGGTCAGTTAATGCTGTCAGTATGGGTCAGTTAATGCTGGTCAGTATGGGTCAGTTAGTGCTGGTCAGTATGGGTCAGTTAATGCTGGTCAGTACTGGTCAGTTAATGCTGTAGGTATGGGTCAGTTAGTGCTGGTCAGTATGGGTCAGTTAGTGCTGGGGTCAGTTATTGCTGGTCAGTATGGGTCAGTTAGTGCTGGTCAGTATGGGTCAGTTAGTGCTGGGGGTCAGTTAGTGCTGGTCAGTATGGGTCAGTTAGTGCTGGTCAGTATGGGTCAGTTAGTGCTGGTCAGTATGGGTCAGTTAGTGCTGGTCAGTATGGGTCAGTTAGTGCTGGTCAGTATGGGTCAGTTAGTGCTGGGGGTCAGTTAATGCTGGTCAGTATGGGTCAGTTAGTGCTGGTCAGTATGGGTCAGTTAGTGCTGGTCAGTATGGGTCAGTTAGTGCTGCTGCTGCTGGTCATTATCTGCCTGTTCTGTCAAAACAACATCCAGTCAAGCAACACATCAGTGGCAAATATTTCATTATATTGCAGTCGATTGTTTAACAGGAATATTTTGCGCTAAAAAAAAACTGACATTAAACAGAGACTCCAGAAACTTCTTCAACACTTCAGCTGCGATCACAAATCTGTTCATACGCTTCCATTTCCCACTTTAGCCTAAACAATTAACAGAGACACAAGTGGGTAAAACGGGAGTCCTCAGATAAACGAGAGACACGATGAGATCATAAACCTGCCAATATTGAATCAGGACTCACGCGTTTCCGTCCTCCTCCATTAAAGCAGAACGCGCCTCGTCTGCATAATGAAGTGAACTCAAGCAGAACTCCGGTCAGTTCCTCCAGTGAATGACCAGGCTAATGAAACCAAATGAAAAGCATTAATAGTGATTAACTGAACACACAGATCATCCGAGCGTCCGGTCGAAGATCTCCCATTACGATCAAGTGCAGCGCTTCAATTTGCAAGTTACCCAACAAAACTTGCACAATCGGTCAGACGCGGATGATAAAGTGTGCCGACGTTAATAAAAACGATCAAAAAAGAGTGAAAAGACATAATCATCCTCTTTCAGACAATATATTCAAAATATGCATAACATAATCTGACCTTGATTATACAATGGCTGGTGTTGAATCTGTGATGTAAATGCGGATCTTGTGGAGTGAGTCTGAAGGGCCGTTGAAGCAGAACATCCACAGCGTTTGAGGATCATTACAGCAGGAACACCAGCATCAGGAGTTTAAACCCGTCCCGCTTCATAACACGGGGAAATATCACAAACACACAGACTCTCTTCATGGCCGAAATACTGTAGATTTTAGTGCAGTTTATATTTAATTTAAACCTTAAGATGACTGACTGTATTTTATAATGTGCTTCAGGAAACACATTTCACCTCAATGCAAAATGTGTCTGTTTGAACAATATCAATATATTTAGAAAGAAAATACACACTATATTGCCAGAAGTATTGGGCCGCCCCTCCAAATCCCTGAGATCATGTGTTCTAAGAATTTCCTTTGCATTTTGTCAGCAGGAGCGACTGAATATGAATATGTTTCATGAGTCGTGAGAGCAGCTCAAACATCTGAACATCCACTGGAGGAGTCTTGAGTTCTGAGAGATGTGTTAAAATGAAGTGTTTGTACTTAAAACTAAAATCCGTCAATGGGGTCAGAAAAATAAACTTAATTTAAAGTGAAGAAAAGTGCTTGATTGAAGAATAAAATCCCTTCATTCCTCTCAATAGCCTGTCGTTTCTCTTCTCCAGTAAATGTCTCTTGTGATGTTTGTGCGCATGTTGTGTGTCTGATCTCTCGAGGTGTTTGTTCAGTGACACACACAGATGAAGCAGATCTCAGACCTGTGTGTGTGTGTGTGTGTGTGTGTGTGTGTGTGTGTGTGTGTGTGTGTGTGTGTGTGTGTGTGGGCATGTTTTTGTGAAATATCAGGACACA
The DNA here is from genome assembly GCA_023029165.1 of Gobiocypris rarus. Lineage (NCBI taxonomy): Eukaryota > Metazoa > Chordata > Actinopteri > Cypriniformes > Gobionidae > Gobiocypris > Gobiocypris rarus. The sequence goes on along the minus strand of CM040920.1, from coordinate 35,775,395 downwards.
AATGTGTATAATGACATGGGTATGACACAGGTATTACAAAAGAGGGTGAAATATGAGGACGTTCCCCATGTCCTCACTTTTCAAAATGCTTATAAATCACACAGGATGAGGTTTTTCACAGAAAGTAAACTGTGCAGTCTCCTGTGATGGGTAGTGTGTGTGTGTGTGTGTGTGTGTGTGTGTGTGTGTGTGTGTGTGTGTGTGTGTGTGTGTGTGTGTGTGTGTGTGTGTGTGTGATGGGTAGGTTTAGGGGCAGTGTAGGGGGATAGAAAATACGGTTTGTACGGTATAAAAACCATTACGCCTATGGAATGTCCCACATTTCACAAAAACAAACATGTGTGTGTGTGTGTGTGTTATTGTGGATCCGGTGGAGCAGAGCGCTGCGTCTCTTATCTGATGCTTTAAATGATATGAGAAACATGTGATATTAGCAGCGAGTCTGAATCAATACAAGCCTCACATCATTTACACCGTCTGAACATCTGAGAGAACAACAGCAGATCCCACACACACACACACACACACACACACACACACACACACACACACACACACACACACACACACACACACACACACACACACATTCACTTAGAGACATACAATATATATCAGATCCCACCTGCTCGATTGTTTATATTGTTTATAGATTGTTTCTGTCAGAAGCGCAAACCATTCCTTAAAGTTTTGACATCAAAACTGACAGTTCTTGTTTTTTATGGAATATTGCAGTGTTTATTCCCAGTGATCTACAGCTGCTCATCATCATTGTGTTAATAATCCTGAATCAGAGTCACTTCATCTCTTCTCTGATGATGAGGGCGGGGCCACCTGTCACTCACATGAGATCCACCAATCAGATCCTCACAGACACACTCAAGCCCCGCCCACATCTGTTCCTGAAGCGCTTCACTGATATACGGCACACTAGAGGAGACGAGCCCAGCGGGAGGAGTCGTGATGAAAGTGTGTGTGTGTGTGTGTGTGTGTGTGTGTGTGTGTGTGTGTGTGTGTGTGTGTGTGTGTGTGTGTGTGTGTGTGTGTGTGTGTGTGTGTGTGTGAGTGTGTGAGTGTGTGTGTTACCTGTGGTGTGTGTGTGTGTGTGTGTGTGAGTGTGTGAGTGTGTGTGTTACCTGTGGTGTGTGTCCCAGCAGACTCCACAGTGTGTCAGTAATCAGACTTCCTGTCCTGTTGAACTCCAGCAGGTCCGTTTCCTGTCGGTTGATGGCCAGATGTTGGCAGCTCTGGAAGTCTCCGCTGAGCTCCTGACCGCTGGACAGCAGTAGCAGATCCCAGGTGCCCATGAGTGCCAGCCGCTCTCTCAGCGCACGCATCTGCCCGTACGACAGGCGGCCTGACCGGCACACACAACCACAGCAATCAAACCACGACACAAACAGCCTGGAGCACTGCTCTTCTCTAGCTTGCTTCCTAATATAGTTGTATAATTAACTGTGCATCATTTAAACAAATATTCTCTTTTGTAGGACTGACCTGAGATCCAGGCCGGGGTGAATGCGTCCGACAGCCAGGACACGTATCCCTCCCGGAGCGAGCGCAGGAACGGCTGGACATCAGCGCCGGACACCAGCAGCTCCGTCTGCAGCAGCTCATCACCGAGCACACTGTCCGGACAGAGCAGGAGGATTCTGGGAATGAAGAGAGCCGGACGGATGCTCAGCCCGCAGCGCGTCATGTGACTGCAGAGATTGCTGGCTTTCACCTGCACAGACAGACACGATTCCTCATGAACTGAAGCTGAATGAGCAGTGAGTTTATAGTTTATAGACAATAACAACTGAGACTGCAGTGATACACTATACTGCCAAAAGTGTTGTGACGCCTGCCTTTCCATGCACATGAGCTTTAATGCCATCCCATTCCTAATCCGTAGGGTTTAATATGGAGTCGGCCCACCCTTTGCAGCTCTAACAGCTTCAGCTCTTCTGGGAAGGCTTTCCTCAAGGTTTAGGAGTGTGTTTATGGGAATTCTTCTAGAAGCGCATTTGTGAGGTCAGGCACTGATGTTGGACGAGAAGGCCTGGCTCGCAGTCTCCGCTCTAATTCATCCCAAAGGTGTTCTATCGGGATGAGCTCAGGACTCTGTGCAGGCCAGTCCAGTTCCTCCACACCAAACTCGCTCATCCATGTCTTTATGGAGCGACGCTTTGTGCACTGGAGCGCAGTCATGTTGGGACAGGAAGGGGCCGTCCACAAACTGATCCCACAAAGTTGGGAGCATGAAATTGTCCAAAATGTCTTGGTGAAGCATTAAGAGTTCCTTTCACTGGAACTAAGAGCCCAACCCCTGAAAAATAACCCCATCCCATAATCCCCCTCCACCAAACTTTACACTTGGCACAATGCAGTCAGGCGAGTCCGTCTGGCAACCGCCAAACCCAGACTCGTCCATGGGATGGTCAGACAGAGAAGCGTGATTGGTCACTCAGAGAACACGTCTCACTGCTCTAGAGTCCAGTGGTGGCGTGCTTTACCCCACTGCATCCCACGCTTTGCATTGCTCTTGGTGATGTAAGGCTTGGATGAGCTGCTCGCCATGGAAACCCATTCCATGAAGCTCTCTCCGCACTGTTCCTGAGCTCATCTGAAGGCCACAGGAGTTTGGAGGTCTGGAGCGATTGACTCTGCAGAAAGTTGGTGACTTCTGCGCACTTTGACCCTCAGCATGCGCTGACCCCGCTCTGGGATTTCACTCCGTGGCTGAGTTGCTGTTGTTCCCAATGGCTTCCTCTTTGTTATAATCCCACTAACAGTTGAGCGTGGAATATTTAGTAGTGAGGAAATGTCAGGAATGGCCTTATTGCACAGGTGGCAACCTATCCCGGTCCCACGCTTGAGTTCACTGAGCTCCTGAGAGCGAGCCATTCTCTCACAAATGTGTGTAGAAGCGTCTGCATGCCTAGTGCTTGATTTACACACCTGTGGCCATGAAGGGATTGAACACCTGAACTCTGGGATTGGGAGGGGCGGCACAATACTTTTGGCAATATAGTGTATATTGACCACTGAACTGCTTTCCATCTGCAGATCTGCTGGTGTTCTCTAAGGGAAGTGAGTGATGGATCTGACCGTAATGGCCTGAAGCGCATCGGGCAGCTGCTCAACGGAGACGCTGCTGAAGTTCTGCTGCGCTTTGACCCGAGGCTCGCTCTGGGCTGAAACCGAGCCGCTCCACGTCTTCAGGTCGATACAGAACACACCGTGACCTGGAGCGACACACACTGATCTGAGATCTGTGCTCTACAGCTGTGTGTGACAGCACTGTAGCTCCAGACGCACCTGTGAGCAGCAGCAGGCTGACCTCGTCTCTGTCCGTCTGAAACTGGTTCGGGACGCGCAGGTTATAAAACACGTCCTGCTGTCTCAGACCGCTGACTGTCCTGCGGGATAACACACAATAACTCAGTTGGCACGTTACACCGTGGCTTTATAACACACATGGCACAGGAGACTCGAGGGAACAATCTTTAATAGCTCAGAAGAACATGCAGGAGAAACAATGCTACTTCAGCATTGATGAGACCGAACAATGGACTGAAGGAACTGAGGCTTACACACACAGAGAGAGGAAAACAGAACGAGTGCAGGAACTAATGAACAACCAGGCAAACTAACGATAACTGGGACATCACAGAATACAATCAACAGTGACAGAGCGGAAGATTCTGTCTGTACTCCTCTAATGCTAACCTGTCAAAACATGGAGGCTAAAGTAACATACTTAGAAAACATTGCTTAACATACTGCAGAAAAAGGGGCGGAGCCTGACAGCTGTGATTGACATGACATTTGAAGAATCCAGTCACAAACTGTGCTGGTCAAGACTTAAACACATCCATATATTTACATGCATACACACACACACACACACACACACACACACACACACACACACACACACACACATATATCAGCTGTTCTCTGTGTGAATATATAGTGCTTCTGTTCATTATCTGATCATAACTCCAGTATCAGTGTAATATTCCCCAGTGTAGATCAGCTGTTCTCTGTGTGAATATATAGCGCTTCTGTTCATTATCAGATCATAACTCCAGTATCAGTGTAATATTCCTCCAGTGTAGATCAGCTGTTCTCTGTGTGAATATATAGTGCTTCTGTTCATTATCTGATCATAACTCCAGTATCAGTGTAATATTCCTCAGTGTAGATCAGCTGTTCTCTGTGTGAATATATAGTGCTTCTGTTCATTATCTGATCATAACTCCAGTATCAGTGTAATATTCCTCAGTGTAGATCAGCTGTTCTCTGTGTGAATATATAGTGCTTCTGTTCATTATCTGATCATAACTCCAGTATCAGTGTAATATTCCTCCAGTGTAGATCAGCTGTTCTCTGTGTGAATATATAGCGCTTCTGTTCATTATCTGATCATAACTCCAGTATCAGTGTAATATTCCTCCAGTGTAGATCAGCTGTTCTCTGTGTGAATATATAGTGCTTCTGTTCATTATCTGATCATAACTCCAGTATCAGTGTAATATTCCTCAGTGTAGATCAGCTGTTCTCTGTGTGAATATATAGTGCTTCTGTTCATTATCTGATCATAACTCCAGTATCAGTGTAATATTCCTCAGTGTAGATCAGCTGTTCTCTGTGTGAATATATAGTGCTTCTGTTCATTATCTGATCATAACTCCAGTATCAGTGTAATATTCCTCCAGTGTAGATCAGCTGTTCTCTGTGTGAATATATAGTGCTTCTGTTCATTATCTGATCATAACTCCAGTATCAGTGTAATATTCCTCAGTGTAGATCAGCTGTTCTCTGTGTGAATATATAATGCTTCTGTTCATTATCTGATCATAACTCCAGTATCAGTGTAATATTCCTCCAGTGTAGATCAGCTGTTCTCTGTGTGAATATATAGTGC
>CM040920.1:35755480-35765480 GCA_023029165.1 Gobiocypris rarus | reverse complement strand
CAGAGAACAGCTGATCTACACTGAGGAATATTACACTGATACTGGAGTTATGATCAGATAATGAACAGAAGCACTATATATTCACACAGAGAACAGCTGATCTACACTGGAGGAATATTACACTGATACTGGAGTTATGATCAGATAATGAACAGAAGCACTATATATTCACACAGAGAACAGCCGATCTACACTGGAGGAATATTACACTGATACTGGAGTTATGATCAGATAATGAACAGAAGCGCTATATATTCACACAGAGAACAGCTGATCTACACTGAGGAATATTACACTGATACTGGAGTTATGATCAGATAATGAACAGAAGCACTATATATTCACACAGAGAACAGCTGATCTACACTGGAGGAATATTACACTGATACTGGAGTTATGATCAGATAATGAACAGAAGCACTATATATTCACACAGAGAACAGCTGATCTACACTGGAGGAATATTACACTGATACTGGAGTTATGATCAGATAATGAACAGAAGCACTATATATTCACACAGAGAACAGCTGATCTACACTGGAGGAATATTACACTGATACTGGAGTTATGATCAGATAATGAACAGAAGCACTATATATTCACACAGAGAACAGCTGATCTACACTGGAGGAATATTACACTGATACTGGAGTTATGATCAGATAATGAACAGAAGCACTATATATTCACACAGAGAACAGCTGATCTACACTGGAGGAATATTACACTGATACTGGAGTTATGATCAGATAATGAAGAGAAGCACTATATATTCACACAGAGAACAGCTGATCTACACTGGAGGAATATTACACTGATACTGGAGTTATGATCAGATAATGAGCAGAAGCACTATATATTCACACAGAGAACAGCTGATCTACACTGGAGGAATATTACACTGATACTGGAGTTATGATCAGATAATGAACAGAAGCACTATATATTCACACAGAGAACAGCTGATCTACACTGGAGGAATATTACACTGATACTGGAGTTATGATCAGATAATGAACAGAAGCACTATATATTCACACAGAGAACAGCTGATCTACACTGAGGAATATTACACTGATACTGGAGTTATGATCAGATAATGAACAGAAGCGCTATATATTCACACAGAGAACAGCTGATCTACACTGGAGGAATATTACACTGATACTGGAGTTATGATCAGATAATGAACAGAAGCGCTATATATTCACACAGAGAACAGCTGATCTACACTGAGGAATATTACACTGATACTGGAGTTATGATCAGATAATGAACAGAAGCGCTATATATTCACACAGAGAACAGCTGATCTACACTGAGGAATATTACACTGATACTGGAGTTATGATCAGATAATGAACAGAAGCACTATATATTCACACAGAGAACAGCTGATCTACACTGAGGAATATTACACTGATACTGGAGTTATGATCAGATAATGAAGAGAAGCACTATATATTCACACAGAGAACAGCTGATCTACACTGGAGGAATATTACACTGATACTGGAGTTATGATCAGATAATGAACAGAAGCACTATATATTCACACAGAGAACAGCTGATCTACACTGGAGGAATATTACACTGATACTGGAGTTATGATCAGATAATGAACAGAAGCGCTATATATTCACACAGAGAACAGCTGATCTACACTGGAGGAATATTACACTGATACTGGAGTTATGATCAGATAATGAACAGAAGCACTATATATTCACACAGAGAACAGCTGATCTACACTGAGGAATATTACACTGATACTGGAGTTATGATCAGATAATGAACAGAAGCACTATATATTCACACAGAGAACAGCTGATCTACACTGAGGAATATTACACTGATACTGGAGTTATGATCAGATAATGAACAGAAGCTCTATATATTCACACAGAGAACAGCTGATCTACACTGGAGGAATATTACACTGATACTGGAGTTATGATCAGATAATGAACAGAAGCACTATATATTCACACAGAGAACAGCTGATCTACACTGGAGGAATATTACACTGATACTGGAGTTATGATCAGATAATGAACAGAAGCACTATATATTCACACAGAGAACAGCTGATCTACACTGGAGGAATATTACACTGATACTGGAGTTATGATCAGATAATGAACAGAAGCACTATATATTCACACAGAGAACAGCTGATCTACACTGAGGAATATTACACTGATACTGGAGTTATGATCAGATAATGAACAGAAGCACTATATATTCACACAGAGAACAGCTGATCTACACTGAGGAATATTACACTGATACTGGAGTTATGATCAGATAATGAACAGAAGCACTATATATTCACACAGAGAACAGCTGATCTACACTGGAGGAATATTACACTGATACTGGAGTTATGATCAGATAATGAACAGAAGCACTATATATTCACACAGAGAACAGCTGATCTACACTGGAGGAATATTACACTGATACTGGAGTTATGATCAGATAATGAACAGAAGCACTATATATTCACACAGAGAACAGCTGATCTACACTGGAGGAATATTACACTGATACTGGAGTTATGATCAGATAATGAACAGAAGCACTATATATTCACACAGAGAACAGCTGATCTACACTGGAGGAATATTACACTGATACTGGAGTTATGATCAGATAATGAACAGAAGCACTATATATTCACACAGAGAACAGCTGATCTACACTGAGGAATATTACACTGATACTGGAGTTATGATCAGATAATGAACAGAAGCACTATATATTCACACAGAGAACAGCTGATCTACACTGGAGGAATATTACACTGATACTGGAGTTATGATCAGATAATGAACAGAAGCTCTATATATTCACACAGAGAACAGCTGATCTACACTGGAGGAATATTACACTGATACTGGAGTTATGATCAGATAATGAACAGAAGCACTATATATTCACACAGAGAACAGCTGATCTACACTGAGGAATATTACACTGATACTGGAGTTATGATCAGATAATGAACAGAAGCTCTATATATTCACACAGAGAACAGCTGATCTACACTGGAGGAATATTACACTGATACTGGAGTTATGATCAGATAATGAACAGAAGCACTATATATTCACACAGAGAACAGCTGATCTACACTGGAGGAATATTACACTGATACTGGAGTTATGATCAGATAATGAACAGAAGCACTATATATTCACACAGAGAACAGCTGATCTACACTGGAGGAATATTACACTGATACTGGAGTTATGATCAGATAATGAACAGAAGCACTATATATTCACACAGAGAACAGCTGATCTACACTGGAGGAATATTACACTGATACTGGAGTTATGATCAGATAATGAACAGAAGCACTATATATTCACACAGAGAACAGCTGATCTACACTGGAGGAATATTACACTGATACTGGAGTTATGATCAGATAATGAACAGAAGCACTATATATTCACACAGAGAACAGCTGATCTACACTGGAGGAATATTACACTGATACTGGAGTTATGATCAGATAATGAACAGAAGCACTATATATTCACACAGAGAACAGCTGATCTACACTGGAGGAATATTACACTGATACTGGAGTTATGATCAGATAATGAACAGAAGCACTATATATTCACACAGAGAACAGCTGATCTACACTGGAGGAATATTACACTGATACTGGAGTTATGATCAGATAATGAACAGAAGCACTATATATTCACACAGAGAACAGCTGATCTACACTGGAGGAATATTACACTGATACTGGAGTTATGATCAGATAATGAACAGAAGCGCTATATATTCACACAGAGAACAGCTGATCTACACTGGAGGAATATTACACTGATACTGGAGTTATGATCAGATAATGAACAGAAGCGCTATATATTCACACAGAGAACAGCTGATCTACACTGGAGGAATATTACACTGATACAGGAGTTATGATCAGATAATGAACAGAAGCACTATATATTCACACAGAGAACAGCTGATCTACACTGGAGGAATATTACACTGATACTGGAGTTATGATCAGATAATGAACAGAAGCACTATATATTCACACAGAGAACAGCTGATCTACACTGGAGGAATATTACACTGATACTGGAGTTATGATCAGATAATGAACAGAAGCACTATATATTCACACAGAGAACAGCTGATCTTACACTGGAGGAATATTACACTGATACTGGAGTTATGATCAGATAATGAACAGAAGCACTATATATTCACACAGAGAACAGCTGATCTACACTGGAGGAATATTACACTGATACTGGAGTTATGATCAGATAATGAACAGAAGCACTATATATTCACACAGAGAACAGCTGATCTACACTGGAGGAATATTACACTGATACTGGAGTTATGATCAGATAATGAACAGAAGCGCTATATATTCACACAGAGAACAGCTGATCTACACTGGAGGAATATTACACTGATACTGGAGTTATGATCAGATAATGAACAGAAGCACTATATATTCACACAGAGAACAGCTGATCTACACTGGAGGAATATTACACTGATACTGGAGTTATGATCAGATAATGAGCAGAAGCACTATATATTCACACAGAGAACAGCTGATCTACACTAGAGGAATATTACACTGATACTGGAGTTATGATCAGATAATGAACAGAAGCACTATATATTCACACAGAGAACAGCTGATCTACACTGGAGGAATATTACACTGATACTGGAGTTATGATCAGATAATGAGCAGAAGCACTATATATTCACACAGAGAACAGCTGATCTACACTGGAGGAATATTACACTGATACTGGAGTTATGATCAGATAATGAACAGAAGCACTATATATTCACACAGAGAACAGCTGATCTACACTGAGGAATATTACACTGATACTGGAGTTATGATCAGATAATGAACAGAAGCTCTATATATTCACACAGAGAACAGCTGATCTACACTGAGGAATATTACACTGATACTGGAGTTATGATCAGATAATGAACAGAAGCACTATATATTCACACAGAGAACAGCTGATCTACACTGGAGGAATATTACACTGATACTGGAGTTATGATCAGATAATGAACAGAAGCACTATATATTCACACAGAGAACAGCTGATCTACACTGGAGGAATATTACACTGATACTGGAGTTATGATCAGATAATGAGCAGAAGCACTATATATTCACACAGAGAACAGCTGATCTACACTGGAGGAATATTACACTGATACTGGAGTTATGATCAGATAATGAACAGAAGCACTATATATTCACACAGAGAACAGCTGATCTACACTGAGGAATATTACACTGATACTGGAGTTATGATCAGATAATGAACAGAAGCTCTATATATTCACACAGAGAACAGCTGATCTACACTGGAGGAATATTACACTGATACTGGAGTTATGATCAGATAATGAGCAGAAGCACTATATATTCACACAGAGAACAGCCGATCTACACTGGAGGAATATTACACTGATACTGGAGTTATGATCAGATAATGAACAGAAGCACTATATATTCACACAGAGAACAGCTGATCTACACTGGAGGAATATTACACTGATACTGGAGTTATGATCAGATCAATCAATCAATCAATCAATCTTTATTTATATAGCGCTTTTACAATGACGATTGTTTCAAAGCAGCTTCACAGTGTTAAACAGGACAACATTGCAACAAAATTTGATTTGGCTAGTTTAATTTGGATAGTTTATAGAATTATATATGACCAAATTAATAAATTCTATTTGTATATTTAGTTGAGTAACTTGGATCATAATTTGAGTGTCCCCAACTGAGCAAGCCAAGCCAAAGGCGACAGTGGCAAGGAACCAAAACTCCATCAGGGCATGATGGAGAAAATAAACCTTGGGAGAAACCAGACTCAGTCGGGTGCCAGTTCTCCTCTGGCCTATTATTATCAGTGTATAATTATTACTCTGGCAACCTTGCAGGTCATAAATCATATTAGATAGGAATATTCGAAATTTTGGGTATGACGCAGACGGGCTCATTTAGGATGGCGCGAGATTACACAAGAATATGAATACTTGAAAGATCGGAGTTATTGCGCGAGACGGGTTAATTGAGGATCACGCCCGGTGAGGCGAATTCAGAGGAGACACTAATGGACACGGTCTCAGCAGACACTCCAGGATGAGCTGGTCATGTCCAGATGCAGGTCCACCATCCGATCCGGACACGGCCTGATCCGCCGACTGCAGTAAACCTCGGGATAAACAGAGAGACTAACATTAGTGTGGATGCCACTCTTTTATGATGTAACGAGTACATCAGGTGTTATGGGAAGATAATGAACAGAAGCACTATATATTCACACAGAGAACAGCTGATCTACACTGGAGGAATATTACACTGATACTGGAGTTATGATCAGATAATGAACAGAAGCGCTATATATTCACACAGAGAACAGCTGATCTACACTGGAGGAATATTACACTGATACTGGAGTTATGATCAGATAATGAACAGAAGCACTATATATTCACACAGAGAACAGCTGATCTACACTGGAGGAATATTACACTGATACTGGAGTTATGATCAGATAATGAACAGAAGCACTATATATTCACACAGAGAACAGCTGATCTACACTGGAGGAATATTACACTGATACTGGAGTTATGATCAGATAATGAACAGAAGCACTATATATTCACACAGAGAACAGCTGATCTACACTGAGGAATATTACACTGATACTGGAGTTATGATCAGATAATGAACAGAAGCTCTATATATTCACACAGAGAACAGCTGATCTACACTGAGGAATATTACACTGATACTGGAGTTATGATCAGATAATGAACAGAAGCACTATATATTCACACAGAGAACAGCTGATCTACACTGGAGGAATATTACACTGATACTGGAGTTATGATCAGATAATGAACAGAAGCGCTATATATTCACACAGAGAACAGCTGATCTACACTGGAGGAATATTACACTGATACTGGAGTTATGATCAGATAATGAACAGAAGCACTATATATTCACACAGAGAACAGCTGATCTACACTGGAGGAATATTACACTGATACTGGAGTTATGATCAGATAATGAACAGAAGCACTATATATTCACACAGAGAACAGCTGATCTACACTGAGGAATATTACACTGATACTGGAGTTATGATCAGATAATGAACAGAAGCACTATATATTCACACAGAGAACAGCTGATCTACACTGGAGGAATATTACACTGATACTGGAGTTATGATCAGATAATGAGCAGAAGCACTATATATTCACACAGAGAACAGCTGATCTACACTGGAGGAATATTACACTGATACTGGAGTTATGATCAGATAATGAACAGAAGCACTATATATTCACACAGAGAACAGCTGATCTACACTGGAGGAATATTACACTGATACTGGAGTTATGATCAGATAATGAACAGAAGCACTATATATTCACACAGAGAACAGCCGATATACACTGGAGGAATATTACACTGATACTGGAGTTATGATCAGATAATGAACAGAAGCACTATATATTAACACAGAGAACAGCTGATCTACACTGGAGGAATATTACACTGATACTGGAGTTATGATCAGATAATGAACAGAAGCACTATATATTCACACAGAGAACAGCTGATCTACACTGAGGAATATTACACTGATACTGGAGTTATGATCAGATAATGAACAGAAGCACTATATATTCACACAGAGAACAGCTGATCTACACTGGAGGAATATTACACTGATACTGGAGTTATGATCAGATAATGAACAGAAGAGACTCAGAAACATTAATAAATAACAATTAAACAGTCATTTGCTACTTTGTTGTCATATGTCATGTTTCATGTTATAAAGATGATACATTTTGTGCAAAAATGTCAGAAACTGAGTTCAGTGTGTGTGAAGGCTAGAGAATCACTAAACACACTGACTGTGTGTTTCTAATGAACAAGTATTGGCTTCTCTGGGTCAAAGGTCATGAGTCAGAAGAACCTAGGAACCCTTGAGTCGAGCTGTGTGTGTGTGTGTGTGTGTGTGTGTGTGTGTGTGTGTGTGTGTGTGTGTGTGTGTGTGTGAATCTCAGGTGTGTGTCAGAGAGAGAGACAAAGCCTCGATTGTGCTCAAACAAAGGCATATTTCTGTCTGTCAGTGTCCGAGTCTCTACGCCATTAGCCGAAAGCCGAGCTACGGCTCCATGAAGTTAGCCTCTGTTCCGAGACCTCTCTCAGTAATTAATTTGATAAATGTATTAATTATGAATCTGGTGGAACAATCTTCCTACCTCCATCCGGATGGCAGAATCACTGTCATCATTCAAAAGACAGCTAAAAACTCATCTCTTTCGTGATCACTTAACCTTATCATAAGAAAAAAAAAAAAAAAAAAACTCTTCTCTTTCATTCCTTCCTTATTCTAGCTTAAGCTTATTCTATGTAATATCCAAAACTTGGTATTTAAGGCACTTTTTGCGTTTTGCGCCTATTCATGACCGATCGCTTCCTGTACTCCTATGTTGTAAGTCGCTTTGGATAAAAGCGTCTGCTAAATGCCTAAATGTAAATGTAATGAATCAGATGGTCAGGAGTCCAGTCCGGCCGCTCAGGTTTCTACGGCTCTTATCGCTGCCGCTCGTTTCCGGTGTCGTGTTTCTGATCTACAGGAACAGTTCAACACACATCTGATGATCTCTCTTCACACACTCCGTGATTCAGAGCAGCTCCGTGTTCATGTTTATATCATCTTCTTGGGTTGGGTTTGGGTTTGTCTTATCCCAGCAGTCAGGTTGTTTTAGCCCAGTTTATTTGAATAGCACAATTCACGCACACACACACACACACACGCCACCGATTTTACTTTCGTTTTCTCTGGCAGTGCATAATCAAACATAGCCTAAATGTCTTGACCCTGTGGAAGATAAAATTCGCTCTTCAGACGCTCTTGCTTTACAACATCAGGAGAAAACATGAAGACGAAGATAATCGAGAAGGAGTCTCCAGCTCGTGTCCCACATTCATCTCAAAGCATGACGCATCTTTGTGGGGAAATAAAACTTTTTTTTTTAAACTAATATTTAATTGTCTTTAATTTTATGTTACTATTATTAACTGATAATCGTTTAAATGTTTTACAAGCTGTAGTGTGTTGTTTCACTGACGGAAGTGCTAAAATAAACACGTATGCTTCTGAAATTGATTATTTAAAAATGTAGGCTATATATCTGGCATAGACTACAGTATTTAAAATAGCATATATTAGTTATACTCTCAATTGAATTTACAGAGCAATCCCTGCAAAGTTTTTAGTTTAACTATAGAAGAGGATTAGTGTGTGTCGCACTCGCAACGGGGGGCGTGGCATCACGATGGTGGCGCTCCATCGGCACAACCCTAGCAGGCTGGTGGAGGTGGTGTAATGGTGTGGGGATGTTTTCACTGTGCAGGCTGGTGGTGGTGGTGTAATGGTGTGGGGGGTGTTTTCACTGTGCAGGCTGGTGGTGGTGGTGTGTGGGGGTGTTTTCACTGTGCAGGCTGGTGGTGGTGGTGTAATGGTGTGGGGGGTGTTTTCACTGTGCAGGCTGGTGGTGGTGGTGTAATGGTGTGGGGGGTGTTTTCACTGTGCAGGCTGGTGGCGTGTAATGGTGTGGGTGTTTTCACTGTGCAGGCTGGTGGTGGTGGTGTAAAGGTGTGGGGGTGTTTTCACTGTGCAGGCTGGTGGTGGTGGTGTAATGGTGTGGGGATGTTTTCACTGTGCAGGCTGGTGGTGGTGGTGTAATGGTGTGGGGATGTTTTCACTGTGCAGGCTGGTGGTGGTGGTGTAATGGTGTGGGGATGTTTTCACTGTGCAGGCTGGTGGTGGTGGTGTAATGGTGTGGGGATGTTTTCACTGTGCAGGCTGGTGGTGGTGGTGTAATGGTGTGGGGATGTTTTCACTGTGCAGGCTGG
>CM040920.1:35737980-35745480 GCA_023029165.1 Gobiocypris rarus | reverse complement strand
TCCTTTCGTGCCTTGTGCTTGAACGCTCAAATACGTGTCAACATCTCTGTCTTTGCGAGTGTCCTCGTACACTTAGTCATTTGTGTCTTTAAATAAACGTTAACAGTGTACAATAAAACATGTGTAGAAGTAGTAGTGGGATCCTGGTAGACTATTAATGAGGTCTTAAAGGTGTAGTTCACCCCAAAATGAAAAATCTATTATCATTTACTCACCCTTAAGTGGTAAAGGGATATGTAGCATTGCATAAGTGCTACTAACTAAGAGTGCAATGTCAATAAAACCTGATTTAAATTTTGCATAAGCTTAATTGAATTGGTCTAAAATAGAGAAAAATTATAATGATCATTTTTGTCTAAAGACTAGATATAAAAAGCTACCAAAAATAATGTTGGTAATGGCAGTTTGACTAAAAATAATGACTAAAACTGAAAAAATGCAGTTACTTTTCATCGACTAAAACTAGACTAAAACTATGAAAGACAAAATGACTAAAATGTGACTAAGACTAATAAGCATTTTTGTCTGAAGACGAAGACTAAGACTAAATCGGAAATGGCTGTCAAAATTAACACTGGTGTGTGTGTGTGATGGGTAGGTTTAGGGGCAGTGTGTGTGTGTGTGTGTGTGTGTGTGTGTGTGATGGGTAGGTTTAGGGGCAGTGTGTGTGTGTGTGTGATGGGTAGGTTTAGGGGCAGTGTGTGTGTGTGTGTGTGTGTGTGTGTGTGTGTGTGTGTGTGTGTGTGTGTGTGTGTGTGTGTGTGTGTGTGTGTGTGTGTGTGTGTGTGTGTGTGTGTGTGTGTGTGATCACCTGTTCCATGAAGACGAGCAGAGACTCGCGGTTGTTCTCCCACTCCTCCGGTAGTTCGCTCTCATGTGGGTATTTATCACAGCCCACGAACATGGACAGCTCGAAGCAGTTGGTGTGCAGGTAACTGAAGTCATTCATGCCTGTTAACACACAACAGCCGGTCAGCAGGACTGACCCTCCTCACATCAGTAATCAGGGTCTGATGATCTCACTTCCTGCCGCCGTGTGCCACGAGGCCCCGTTGATGGTGCCGTCCTCCTTGGCGAAGTCGTGGGTGTGGCAGACCCTGCGGCTGCTGTCGGTCATCAGGCGGTGGGTGGAGGCGTAGGAGAAGGCCAGCCAGCGGAACACCAGCTCATCGGCCGTGGGCGTGGCCTGCCGGAGCTCCGTCACGGAGCGCGTGCGGTCGAACGGGAACGTCACCACCAGCTCGCCGCCCTGCAGGTTCCCTCCCAACACGAACGGGATCTTCTCCATCCACGACACCAGAGCGCGCGTCTCCACAGCCACCTGGGGTCAGAGGTCAGAGTGTTTTAGATAAACTCAGAGACTGCAGAAGTTCAACAGTGTTGTGGAATATTTATATATGTGGGATTAAAAGACGCAATATTCAGTAATATTGATTATTATCAAGAACAAAGCTTGAACTGAATTGATCTTAGTGACGACACTATTGTCTTCCGCAGAGCTGCTTTACAGCAGATACACACACACACACACCAATCAGGCATAACATTATGACCAGTGAGTAACACTGATGATCTCTTCCTCACGGCTCCTGTTAGTGGGTGGGATATATTAGGCAGCAAGTGAACATTTTGTCCTCAGAGTTGATGTGTTAGAAGCAGGAAAAATGGGCAAGCGTAAGGATTTGAGCGAGTTTGACAAGGGCCAGATTGTGATGGCTAGACGACTGGGTCAGAGCATCTCCAAAACTGCAGCTCTTGTGGGGTGTTCCCGGTCTGCAGTGGTCAGGATCTATCAAAAGTGCTCCAAGGAAGGAACAGTGGAGAACCGGCCACAGGGTCATGGGCGCCCAGGCTCATTGATGCACGTGGAGCGAAGGCTGGCCCGTGTGGTCCGATCAAACAGACGAGCTACTGGAGCTCAAACTGCTCAAGAAGTTAATGCTGGTTCTGATAGAAAGGGCTCAGAATACACAGAGCATCGCAGTTTGTTGAGTATGGGACCAGTCAGGGTGCCCATGCTGACCCCTGACCCCGCCGAAAGCACCAACAGTGGCACGTGAGCATCAGAACTGGACCACGGAGCAATGGAAGAAGGTGGCCTGGTCTGATGATCACGTGTTCTTTTACATCACGTGGATGGCCGGGTGTGTGTGCGTGGCTTACCCACCCCATCTCGCAACTTACAGGATTTAAAGGATCTGCTGCTAACATCTTGGTGCCAGATACCACAGCACACCTTCAGGGGTCCATACCTCGACGGATCAGGGGACCAACACAATATTAAATCATAATGTTATGCCTGATCAGTGTATGTGCCAAGAACTTTCCCATTAAGTTATGAAAACATTATTTCTGATTGTTCTTTCCAGGTTTTAGAAATGTTTTATATGGATGATAAAGGAACATTACATTATATCATTCTTCCAACATTATGGGAACGTTACTTTTGTGTGAAGTTGATATTTATTTATTTATTTATTTTGGTCATATTTTTAACAAAAGACATTTCATTATGGAGAAAGATAATAACCAATAAACCAATAATCAATGACTTTTGATCTGAAATATGGGATGAAATGATCAATGGTCTGCAGCCGGTGGAGAATCTCCAGATCGACTCATCCTGAATCGTGAAATGATTGATGGCTATTGGTTCAGATGTTTCTGATCATCAAGCGTGAGGGACGTACGGTGGCGTTCTCGGAGCGGTACCAGTCCGGGATGGGCACGTGATGGTTCTGGAATCTGCGTGGGATCCATTTCCGAGCCTCTGCTTCCCAGAGAGCAGCGTTGAGATCCGGGAAGTTGTGATGGATGTCGATGCCGTCGTGACTCCAGCGGCCCAGAGACCATCCGCTGAGCTCCGAGCCCTGAACACCATCAGACCAACACTTTATAATCTTACAGAACATCAGATAAATGCTGTTCTTATGAACTATCTATTAAAAAAACTCAAATATTAGAATGTATCTGTTTCCACAGAAATCTGAACTGATAATAATCATAAATGTGTGTTGATCATAAGATCCTCATATGAGAATGATTAGTGAAGGATCATGTGACACTGAAGACTGGAGTAATGATGATAAATCACAGGAATAAATCACACTTTACTATATATTCACACAGAGAACAGCTGATCTACACTGGAGGAATATTACACTGATACTGGAGTTATGATCAGATAATGAACAGAAGCACTATATATTCACACAGAGAACAGCTGATCTACACTGGAGGAATATTACACTGATACTGGAGTTATGATCAGATAATGAACAGAAGCACTATATATTCACACAGAGAACAGCTGATCTACACTGGAGGAATATTACACTGATACTGGAGTTATGATCAGATAATGAACAGAAGCACTATATATTCACACAGAGAACAGCTGATCTACACTGAGGAATATTACACTGATACTGGAGTTATGATCAGATAATGAACAGAAGCGCTATATATTCACACAGAGAACAGCTGATCTACACTGGAGGAATATTACACTGATACTGGAGTTATGATCAGATAATGAACAGAAGCACTATATATTCACACAGAGAACAGCTGATCTACACTGGAGGAATATTACACTGATACTGGAGTTATGATCAGATAATGAACAGAAGCTCTATATATTCACACAGAGAACAGCCGATCTACACTGGAGGAATATTACACTGATACTGGAGTTATGATCATATAATGAACAGAAGCACTATATATTCACACAGAGAACAGCTGATCTACACTGGAGGAATATTACACTGATACTGGAGTTATGATCAGATAATGAACAGAAGCGCTATATATTCACACAGAGAACAGCTGATCAACACTGAGGAATATTACACTGATACTGGAGTTATGATCAGATAATGAGCAGAAGCACTATATATTCACACAGAGAACAGCTGATCTACACTGGAGGAATATTACACTGATACTGGAGTTATGATCAGATAATGAACAGAAGCACTATATATTCACACAGAGAACAGCTGATCTACACTGGAGGAATATTACACTGATACTGGAGTTATGATCAGATAATGAACAGAAGCTCTATATATTCACACAGAGAACAGCTGATCTACACTGGAGGAATATTACACTGATACTGGAGTTATGATCAGATAATGAGCAGAAGCGCTATATATTCACACAGAGAACAGCTGATCTACACTGGAGGAATATTACACTGATACTGGAGTTATGATCAGATAATGAACAGAAGCTCTATATATTCACACAGAGAACAGCTGATCGACACTGAGGAATATTACACTGATACTGGAGTTATGATCAGATAATGAGCAGAAGCACTATATATTCACACAGAGAACAGCTGATCTTCACTGGAGGAATATTACACTGATACTGGAGTTATGATCAGATAATGAACAGAAGCACTATATATTCACACAGAGAACAGCTGATCTACACTGAGGAATATTACACTGATACTGGAGTTATGATCAGATAATGAACAGAAGCACTATATATTCACACAGAGAACAGCCGATCTACACTGGAGGAATATTACACTGATACTGGAGTTATGATCAGATAATGAACAGAAGCACTATATATTCACACAGAGAACAGCTGATCTACACTGAGGAATATTACACTGATACTGGAGTTATGATCAGATAATGAGCAGAAGCACTATATATTCACACAGAGAACAGCTGATCTACACTGGAGGAATATTACACTGATTCTGGAGTTATGATCAGATAATGAACAGAAGCGCTATATATTCACACAGAGAACAGCTGATCTACACTGGAGGAATATTACACTGATACTGGAGTTATGATCAGATAATGAACAGAAGCACTATATATTCACACAGAGAACAGCTGATCTACACTGGAGGAATATTACACTGATACTGGAGTTATGATCAGATAATGAACAGAAGCACTATATATTCACACAGAGAACAGCCGATCTACACTGGAGGAATATTACACTGATACTGGAGTTATGATCAGATAATGAGCAGAAGCACTATATATTCACACAGAGAACAGCTGATCTACACTGAGGAATATTACACTGATACTGGAGTTATGATCAGATAATGAACAGAAGCACTATATATTCACACAGAGAACAGCTGATCTACACTGGAGGAATATTACACTGATACTGGAGTTATGATCAGATAATGAACAGAAGCACTATATATTCACACAGAGAACAGCTGATCTACACTGGAGGAATATTACACTGATACTGGAGTTATGATCAGATAATGAGCAGAAGCACTATATATTCACACAGAGAACAGCTGATCTACACTGGAGGAATATTACACCTATACTGGAGTTATGATCAGATAATGAGCAGAAGCACTATATATTCACACAGAGAACAGCTGATCTACACTGGAGGAATATTACACTGATACTGGAGTTATGATCAGATAATGAACAGAAGCACTATATATTCACACAGAGAACAGCCGATCTACACTGGAGGAATATTACACTGATACTGGAGTTATGATCAGATAATGAACAGAAGCACTATATATTCACACAGAGAACAGCTGATCTACACTGGAGGAATATTACACCTATACTGGAGTTATGATCAGATAATGAGCAGAAGCACTATATATTCACACAGAGAACAGCTGATCTACACTGGAGGAATATTACACTGATACTGGAGTTATGATCAGATAATGAACAGAAGCACTATATATTCACACAGAGAACAGCTGATCTACACTGGAGGAATATTACACCTATACTGGAGTTATGATCAGATAATGAGCAGAAGCACTATATATTCACACAGAGAACAGCTGATCTACACTGGAGGAATATTACACTGATACTGGAGTTATGATCAGATAATGAGCAGAAGCACTATATATTCACACAGAGAACAGCTGATCTACACTGGAGGAATATTACACTGATACTGGAGTTATGATCAGATAATGAACAGAAGCACTATATATTCACACAGAGAACAGCTGATCTACACTGAGGAATATTACACTGATACTGGAGTTATGATCAGATAATGAACAGAAGCACTATATATTCACACAGAGAACAGCTGATCTACACTGAGGAATATTACACTGATACTGGAGTTATGATCAGATAATGAACAGAAGCACTATATATTCACACAGAGAACAGCTGATCTACACTGGAGGAATATTACACTGATACTGGAGTTATGATCAGATAATGAACAGAAGCGCTGTATATTCACACAGAGAACAGCTGATCTACACTGAGGAATATTACACTGATACTGGAGTTATGATCAGATAATGAACAGAAGCGCTATATATTCACACAGAGAACAGCTGATCTACACTGGAGGAATATTACACTGATACTGGAGTTATGATCAGATAATGAACAGAAGCGCTATATATTCACACAGAGAACAGCTGATCTACACTGGAGGAATATTACACTGATACTGGAGTTATGATCAGATAATGAACAGAAGCACTATATATTCACACAGAGAACAGCTGATCTACACTGAGGAATATTACACTGATACTGGAGTTATGATCAGATAATGAGCAGAAGCACTATATATTCACACAGAGAACAGCCGATCTACACTGGAGGAATATTACACTGATACTGGAGTTATGATCAGATAATGAACAGAAGCACTATATATTCACACAGAGAACAGCTGATCTACACTGGAGGAATATTACACTGATACTGGAGTTATGATCAGATAATGAACAGAAGCGCTATATATTCACACAGAGAACAGCTGATCTACACTGGAGGAATATTACACTGATACTGGAGTTATGATCAGATAATGAACAGAAGCGCTGTATATTCACACAGAGAACAGCTGATCTACACTGGAGGAATATTACACTGATACTGGAGTTATGATCAGATAATGAGCAGAAGCACTATATATTCACACAGAGAACAGCTGATCTACACTGAGGAATATTACACTGATACTGGAGTTATGATCAGATAATGAACAGAAGCACTATATATTCACACAGAGAACAGCTGATCTACACTGGAGGAATATTACACTGATACTGGAGTTATGATCAGATAATGAACAGAAGCACTATATATTCACACAGGAACAGCTGATCTACACTGGAGGAATATTACACTGATACTGGAGTTATGATCAGATAATGAACAGAAGCGCTATATATTCACACAGAGAACAGCTGATCTACACTGGAGGAATATTACACTGATACTGGAGTTATGATCAGATAATGAACAGAAGCGCTGTATATTCACACAGAGAACAGCTGATCTACACTGGAGGAATATTACACTGATACTGGAGTTATGATCAGATAATGAACAGAAGCACTATATATTCACACAGAGAACAGCTGATCTACACTGAGGAATATTACACTGATACTGGAGTTATGATCAGATAATGAACAGAAGCACTATATATTCACACAGAGAACAGCTGATCTACACTGAGGAATATTACACT
>CM040920.1:35727980-35732980 GCA_023029165.1 Gobiocypris rarus | reverse complement strand
TACGGACTGACAGTCATGAGTCTGAGCTCTACTCTCAGGCTGTTCCGCTAGTGTGTGCACTGCAAACACGGGTTTTTGTCTTACTTTCCAATTAAAACCCCCCAAACAGTCTTAAATCAAGACATTCACTGGAGATGCACACTGAAAGTCTTGATAAACTGATGAAAATCAAGCTTGATTAACCGTGTGCTGTGCTGAAAATACTTAATCGAAATACCCTTTAAATGTCTTATAAATCTCTCGTCATGCTGTTATTGCCAAACATTGCATTCAATCTTTTGGTCAACTTGTTTTCTTTTAATTAGCACAGCTTTTGTATTTGTTTTTGGAACTGAAAAACTGAGGCGCATGAGCTCAAATCAGCGAGTTCCAAAAACAAATACAAAAGCTGTGCTAATTAAAAGAAAACAAGTTGACCAAAAGATTGAATGCAATGTTTGACAATAACAGCATGACGAGAGATTTATTACAAAAAAATTGTATGTGGGTCATTTTTGACCCGGAACACGACCAAGCGCAAAAAGATGTGGAAAAAACATCTTTTTTGGGGACGTTGTTATAGCCTGTGTGAACAAAGTCATTCAGTTTCAGTCCAATGTGATAAAAATAAAATCCTCTCTGGTTCAAAATGACTGGAACACAACCGGGTTAAAACAAAAACTGTAACACTTCATTTTAGGGTTTAATTCTCACTATTGAGTAGTTTCTTATTAGCATATTACGAGGATATTGGCTGTTTGTTACTACTTATGAATATACATATTAATGACTTATTCTGCCTACCTTAATCCTACCCAATGCCTAAACTTAAACACTACAAAAACTACCTCACTAACTATTAATAAGCAGTAAATTACAACCCCAAATCAGAAAAAGTTGGGACAGTATGGAAAACGCAAATAAATAAAAAAAGAAGTGATTTCTAAATTTACTTTGACTTGTATTTCATTGCAGACAATATGAACAAAAATATTTCATGTTTTGTCTGGTCAACTTCATGTCATTTGTAAATATGCATCCTTTCCTGTCATTCAGACCTGCAACACATTTCAAAAAAAGTTGGGACGGTAAAGCGTTTACCACTTTGTAATGTTGCCATTCCTTTTCACAACACTTAAAAGACGTTTAGGGACTGAAGACACCGAGTGATGAAGTGTTTCAGGTGTAATTTTGTCCCATTCTTCCTGCAAACAAGTCTTAAGGTGGGCAACAGTACGGGGTCTTCCACACATTCTCTATTGGAGACGGGTCGGGACTGCAAATGGGCCAGTCAAGGACCCGCACTCTTCCTCCGCAGCCAGGACTCTGTAATGTGTGCAGAATGGGGTTTTGCATTGTCTTGTTGAAATATGCATGGACGTCCCTGGAAAAGATGTCTTCTTGAAGGCAGCATATTATGCTCCAAAATCTCTATGTGCTTTTCAGCATTAATGGTGCCTTCACAGAAGTGCAAGTTACCTTTGCCAAGGGCACTGACCCAACCATGACAGACCCTGGCTTTGGGACTTGTTGCTGGGAACAGTCTGGATGATCCTTTTCTTCTTTGGTCCGGAGCACACGGGTGTCCATTCCTCCCAAAAATACTGATTGATCTGACCACAGTACACGTTTCCACTGTGTGATGGTCCATCCCAGATGTCTCCGAGCCCAGAGAAGTCGACAGCGCTTCTGGACACTGTTAACATAGGGCTTCCTTTTGGCACAGTACAGTTTTAACTGGTATTTGTGGAAGTAACTAACTGTGGAACTTGACAAAGGTTTGCCAAAGTAGTCCTGAACCCATGTGGTGATATCGCTTATAGATGAATGACGATTCTTGAAGCAGTGCCGCCTGAGGGATCGGAGATCACGGTTGTTCAGCTTAGGCTTGCGCCCTTGTCCTTTACGCACTGAAATTCCTCCAGATTCCTTCAATCTTTTAATTATGTTATGCACTGTTGAATGTGAAATATCCAAATCTCTTCCTATCGTTCTTTGATGAACATTGTTTTTAAACATTTCAATAATTTTCACATATTTGTTGGCAAACTGGCGATCCTCGGCCCATCTTTGCTCCTAAAGGATTAGACCTTTCTTGGATGCTGCTTTTGTACCAAATCATAATTACAATCACCTGTTGACATCACCTGTTTCAAATCACATCATTATTTAACCATTTTACCTCATTACTAGCCCTAAATTGCTCCTGTCCCAACTTTTTTTAAATGTGTTGCAGGTCTGAATGACAGGAAAGGATGCATATTTACAAATGACATGAAGTTGACCAGACAAAACATGAAATATTTTGTGTTCATATTGTCTGCAATGAAATACAAGTCAAAGTAAATTTAGATATCACTACTTTCTTTTTTTATTTGCGTTTTCCATACTGTCCCAACTTTTTCTGATTTGGGGTTGTAGGAGTTTATTGAAGCAAAAGGCAAGTTAATAATGAGTATGTGTTCCCCTTACTAAAGTGTTACCACAAGAACAAATATCTACTAATGTAGTCAGAAAAACTATTGGACTGACCAATGACATGAATTGGAGGCGGGACTAACTGACTGACTGACCAATGACAGCAGGACTTGCACACGTCTAAAAATAATTTAATTAATCAGTATTTCTGTCTCGCTCCTCTGCACAATCATTCTAAACTCTGTTTACGGCATACGATATTACGATTTCCCTGAGAATATATCTAAAATAAAGTACTTCTTGTTCAGCAGAACTTCGGCTTCATTGTAAATACATTTTTCTTCCAGATATTATAAACCTGATTCAATATGTAATCCAGCAACCATTCCAATATTTACATGAACGTTAAAATATGAACTTATCTGAACATCTGAAACATAATACAGAAAGTCTTTCCAAATGTTCCACCTCAACTGATATTCAGAGACTTACAGCCATTAAACACCATGAAATCACTGACTGAACAAATGCTTTTATCTCCATATAAAACAGGAGAACTGGAAAACCCCTCGAGACGAAAGAGAGATGGGACACACACTACTGTACAAACTGACTGAGGCTGTATTTCATGCGTGTGAACTGAACGCTTGGCATTGCTAACGTCCGCTCCACTGAATAATGTAATATACTGAAGATGATCCAGAGAATGATGAAACATCACAAGCATTTAACAGCAGCAGAACAACCAATCCAGCCCTCAGAGAGAGAGTAAATCGAGTCGAATCAGCGAGAAGAGCCACGGAATGAACCCGTAACAGAGCCGAGGTCCTCTCATTACACACACATCTGCGGCGCTACACTCTCAGGAGATGCGTGTGAATGAGCTCCAGTTCTGCTGTGCCTGAAACAAACACAGCCG
This sequence comes from Gobiocypris rarus, assembly GCA_023029165.1. NCBI lineage: Eukaryota > Metazoa > Chordata > Actinopteri > Cypriniformes > Gobionidae > Gobiocypris > Gobiocypris rarus. Next base: position 35,729,664 of record CM040920.1, on the reverse strand, counting down.
TTACAGTTCCGTCGCTACAGACACGCATTCTCATTTATTCATCCAAAGCAGCTTTCCAACAGGACACACACACACACAGCCGAGAGCAGAAGTGTCTCTCTGCACATTACATCCAGATTTAGATATTATTGTTATAATATATTGAGCGTGTCATATTGTGAAGATGCGAAGTCTCGGACAGAAGATCTGCAGTTTCAAACTGTGACCATGTACAGCTTACATTAGCTTATCCTAGTGTACTTTACCGATGTCGAATCATATCTGACACACATGACCTCACACAAATCACGTTCATAATCAGAGCGTCTGAGTGATCGACTCACCGTCTCGCTCAGCAGCGAACGAACCATCACTGATGCCCTCGGCTGCTTTCACTGCTTTCTTGTTCTTCTCACTCTTTTTGTTTCCGGTTTTCACTGCGAATGAGACACAAACAGCAGAAGGTTGACCTGTATCTGTGGATCTTGTAGTGTTTCATACATAAAAGTATTGTGCCGCCCCTCCAGATCCCAGAGTTCAGGTGTTCAATCCCTTCATGGCCACAGGTGTATAAATCAAGCTCTAGGCATGCAGACGCTTCTACACACATTTGTGAGAGAATGGCTCGCTCTCAGGAGCTCAGTGAACTCAAGCGTGGGACCGGGATAGGTTGCCACCTGTGCAATAAGGCCATTCCTGACATTTCCTCACTACTAAATATTCCACACTCAACTGTTAGTGGGATTATAACAAAGAGGAAGCCATTGGGAACAACAGCAACTCAGCCACGGAGTGAAATCCCAGAGCGGGTCAGCACATGCTGAGGGTCACAGTGCGAGAAGTCTCCAACTTTCTGCAGAGTCAATCGCTCCAGACCTCCAAACTCCTGTGGCCTTCAGATGAGCTCAGGAACAGTGCGGAGAGAGCTTCATGGAATGGGTTTCCATGGTCGAGCAGCTCATCCAAGCCTTACATCACCAAGAGCAATGCAAAGCGTGGGATGCAGTGGGGGTAAAGCACGCCACCACTGGACTCTAGAGCAGTGAGACGTGTTCTCTGAGTGACCAATCACGCTTCTCTGTCTGACCATCCCATGGACGAGTCTGGGTTTGGCGGTTGCCAGGGGAACGGGACTCGCCTGACTGCATTGTGCCAAGTGTAAAGTTTGGTGGAGGGGGGATTATGGGGTGGGGTTGTTTTTCAGGGGTTGGCCCCTTAGTTCCAGTGAAAGGAACTCTTAATGCTTCACCAAGACATTTTGGACAATTTCATGCTCCCAACTTTGTGGGATCAGTTTGGGGACGGCCCCTTCCTGTCCCAACATGACTGCGCTCCAGTGCACAAAGCGTCGCTCCATAAAGACATGGATGAGCGAGTTTGGTGTGGAGGAACTGGACTGGCCTAGCCTGACGTGGTCATACTCAATTTTAGTCTGGTACCGCTCCATTGGGCTGTGATTATGGGACGTGTTTCAACCGAGCCAGGAAAGACCTCAATTGGATAGACCCACAACCAATCAGAGCAACGGAGCGACGCGTAACGCTAGTTATCAAATGTCAGCAGAACTCACTGTGTTGCCAAGTCAAGTTTTTCCCGCGGGTTGTTCTCCATGTCCGCGGGTTGAAGCGACCCCAATTATGTGATGTAATAGACCCACAAATGTGAATTTTAGCAGGCAACCTTGCCAAAATAACACATTTTGCCC
>CM040920.1:35715480-35722980 GCA_023029165.1 Gobiocypris rarus | reverse complement strand
TTTAAAATGCATTACCGATTTCAATGTATTGTTTATTAAGGTTTTGGTTAGATGACAGATTACTGTAACAGTTTACCCAAAGTGAAAAATAAACGCAAACTCCAAAAACAACTGCTTCATAATGTCTCATTTGTTGCAAGAAGCACATTTGTATTCATCTTCTGTGGATGGATTTCCTACGCACTTCATGTGAAACCACATAATGGTAATTATGATAAGAAAGTTGTGTTGCACCCTTGCAACTTGCATGTGAAAAATGTTAAAGAAGGTAAAAATAGCAATATATGGTTTTATTCATATTTATTTTATTTCATACAGGGAACATAACACTGTAAAATTATATGAACAAAAAGTTAACACAACATGTTTTACATTGTTTTACCTCATCAAAATAATCAAAACTTTTAAAAATAATTTATATAAGGTTTAACTCATTTCTTAAAGTCAATTTAATTACATTTCTGATGAAAACTTAAACATCCGAATATGTGTTTCTTATGACAATAATATGAGGCATTGAATTCTGAAGTCAGCATGGACAGATTAGACTAATTTGTATAGGTAAAATTCAACTGCATAAATTCAGACATAATACAATATATGAACAAGTGCAAAATGAATTAAATTCACAGAATAAATGGAGTGAGAATAATTTTATTATGCTGCAGTGTAGCAAGACATTTGGAAGTAGCGTCAACGCTTTGCTTCAGACACCCAGCTGTGCTTTGGTGGCACCAAAGCACAGCTGAGTGTACGGAAAGCTAACTAAATCCGCTGTCAACGCGTTGAGGGGGAACAGGAATTCGAAGGGAACAGAATCGACTGCTTCACCGGCACCATAGCTATGAGAAAGGCTTCCTTTGAAGAGCTTGATATACCAAAACGGTACCGTCTCAAGAAACTTCTTAGTAACGTTAGAAGTTCTTTGAAATTGCAAAGTAAAAAATTTGTATGTCTTTGTTGTCAAATAACCTTTGTGGAGTATTTTTTTATATCTTTTACTCTTTTCCATGGCACCTTTGAGATTTAGTTCATTAAATATAAATGGGTGTCGTGAGGTTTTGAAAAGGACTAGTCTTTTTGATTATATTTTTATGAAAAAAAAGCAGCGTTGTTTTTTTACAAGAAACTCATACGGATGCTAATAATCAAATCCAGTGGCCGAGTGAATGGAAGGGACAGGTTGTTTTGAGCCATGGCTCAGGTATCAGTGCAGGAGTAGAGCTATTCTTCTGGGAGTGGAGTTTAAGGAGCAGAATGTGTTTGATGTTCTACCAGGAAGAATGCAGAGAGTTGATGTGGCTTTACATGGTCTCGATTAATCACTCTTTAATATATATGCCCTTAATATTGGGACTGAACGTACGCTTTTCTTTGGGAAACTCCATACAGCATTAAGCAGTGTCCCACAGGGTAGGATGATCGTTCTGGCTGGAGATTTCAACTGCACGTTAGATCACACGGTGGACAGGAATCATGAAGAACCTCACAGGCCGTCAGCAGATGTTTTTAGAAAACTGATAGTTTATCATGATCTTGTGGATGTTTGGAGAGAAGCTTTTCCTGATGTTAAACAATATACGTGGACAAAAGTAAGTTCGAATAGGGTTTCTGCTGCAAGACTTGATAGAATTTATGTATAAAGAAGTGTTTGTGAAAAGTTACTCCTACTCCTTTCTCAGACCACCATTATGTGTCTGTCGAAGTCACTTCTGCACAGAGCACATTTAAATGACCCGACTGGCGCTTTAGCAATAAGCTGTTGCAGGATCACAGCTTTGTGCACTCTTTTACACTTTCCTGGGAGATGTGGAGAGAGAGTAAAACTCTAATCCCTGCATCAGTGGTGGGACATTGGTAAAGTTAAACTCAAGATGTTTTGTCAGAAGTTTACTACATATAACAAGAATACTCTTGAAAACAACTTGAACAAGATATTTCGCAGTTGAACATTGAACAATATGATGGAAGTACGGTTGAAGAATTGGAAACAAAGAAAGTTCTTCTGCTCAACCTTCTAGAAGAGAAAGCCAAGGAGACCCTGATTCGTGCACGGTTTACTTCTTTTAATTGCATGGATGCTCCAACATCTTTTTTTTTTAATTTGGAGAAAAAAGTTGTAAAACGTCGTCTGAAACTTCCCGGAGGAGGTGAAACAACTGATGAACATGAAATAATTGCTCAAGCACTATGTTTTTATGAAAGTCTTTATAGAGCAGAACCGTGTGATGGGGAAATAGCAGAAACACTTCTGCAGGATCGACCTCATCTGATGGAGAGTGATAAGGCCAAGCTTGATCAGCCTTTGCACTCGAGTGAACTGACTGCTGCGGTTTCAGACATGTCTTCAGGAAAGGCTCCGGGTTTGGATGGATTAACGGCAGAATTTTATGAACAGTTTTGTCCAGTGTTTGGTGAAGACTTGTTCTCAGTTTTCATGGAGTGCTTTGAAAGAGGCACTTTACCGCTGAGTCTACGAAGAGCCCTTATCACCTTGATCCCTAAGAAGGGTGACCTCGCAGATATAAGACACTGGCGTCCAGTGTCTCTGCTTGGGGTGGATTATAAGAGACTGTCCAAAGCATTAACAAATAGATTACAACTCCATATATCAGCAATAATTCATGCAGACCAGTCATACTGTATTCCAAAACGTACAATATTTGATCACTTGTTTTTGCTTCATGATTTGATCTCATTTGTCAGAGACAACAATGTTGATGTAGGTTTTTTTATCATTGGATCAGGAAAAGCTTTTGATCGTGTGGATCATGAGTTTCTTTTTAAATTATTTGAAGCTTTCGGTTGTGGTTCTTCATTTATTTCCTATGTTAAATTACTGTATATGGATATTTATAGTTTCCTAAATATAAGTGGTTCACTCACAAGACCTTTTCCAGTTGGTAGAGGCGTATGGCAAGGATGCAGTATGTCAGGTATTTTATATTCCATGGCCATTGAACCGTTGCTAATGGCTCTGAGGCGTCAATTGTGTGGGTTTTCAACCGCGGGCCGTATTACTTCAGAGATGGCATCGGTTAAACTCAGTGCCTATGCTGACGATCTCACTGTAATAATAAGGTCAAATGAAGATGTGTGCAAGCTGGAAGCAGCTCTTGAGATGCATCAAAAAGCCTCCTCAGCCCGAGTCAAATGGGGAAAAGTACAACTTTGTTATTAGGCCAATGGGAGGAAGAAGATGGGCCGATTCCCAAACTTCCTCAGCGCTGCCTCTGGAGTTCAGAGGGGTTTAAAGTGCTGGGGGTTTTTCTTGGAACAGAGCAATACATGCAGAAAAACTGGGAAGGCTTTTCTGAAAAGGTGGCTGGTCGCTTGCAGAAATGGAGATGGATTCTCCCCCAACTGTCGTATAGAGGGAGGGTTCCTGATAACAGTCTAGCAGCATCTATGCTGTGGCATCGCTTGACTGTTATTGACCCCCCGAAAGAACTGCTGCAAAAACTACAGAAGGACTTTGTTGATTTCTTTTGGGATGGTTTCCACTGGCTTCCTTCAGGGATCTTATATTTGCCAGTAATTGAAGGAGGTCAAGGATTAATTAAAGTCAGAGCCATGAGACTGAAATCTGCCCAGAGACTGCTTTTTCTACAGAAATTATCCCTTGGGTGTCATTTGGACTAACTTTACTAAGATCCTTTTGTGGCAGTGATCTTCATAAGCAACTGTTTTTGATGTCACCTTTTATTGAAAATGTCACATCTGGTGCAAATTTTTATGCATCGGTTTTGAAATCTTGGGAAGTGTTTAGGTTGAATAGGTCTGAATATGATCATTATGTTTTTTAATCCTTTTTTAGGAAATGTTTGCGAGTCTAATAGCTTAGTTAAGTCATGCATGAAGAAAGGTTTTACTAAAGTGGGACACTTGATTGATTTAGACTCAAAGGAGTGGAGATCTGCAGAAGATATTGCCAGTCAGGTTGATTTGAGGTCTGTGAGGGTGGTGGAGCGGCTGATTTCAGCTTTGAAAGCTGCACTTCCTCCTCCTCTTCTTCAGTTTGCAGAGCCTTCTCTAGAGGGTGGGCCTACACATCTCGCTTTTCCTATTTTAGGGGTGTGCCCTGGCGTTTGTCATGGAACTAGGCAGGTTGGAGAGGTTAAAAGGGCTTTTTTTCATACAGTTGGTAAAAAAGATGTGTACCAGGTCTGTGTTAAAACGGCTTATTTTAATGACCTTCGTGACAGATATGATACAAAATGGAGAGAAAAATTAGCAGTTGCAGATGCACTTTTTTATAAAAGTCCTCTTCCAAAACGTTCGGGCGATCTACAGTGGAGAATATTACATTGTGTGCTAGCCACAAATGCTTTTGTGTCCAAATTCAACTTGAATGTTTTGCCCTTATGTCATGCCTGTAATAGTCAGGAAACGGTTTTCCATGTGCTCATTGAATGTCCAAGGTTGGAGCCACTGTTTGTATTGTTAGGAAGAATCATTGATGGGTTGGGTTTTGTTTTTAACAAAGTTTTTTTTATTTATGGCTGTAGGTATTCTAAAGTGAACACGGATTGCTGTACTGTTGCTAATTGTATTATTGGGCAAGCAAAACTAGCTATGTGGAAGACTTGCAGATTTGCTCTTGAAGGATGAATTGTTAAAGTTCTAAGTTTGTTTACAGCTCTTGTTGAATCAAGAATCAGGGCCATCAGAATATATATATTTTTAAACGACAGGGAATATGGTTGAATTCATGTACAAAGGGTGTGTAAATAAGGGTTTGTTTATGTTTTGCGAAGATGAATTGTTAACATTTGTCTGGTGAATAATTATTGTATTTACTGTTGAGTGTGTAATGTAATAGTTGATTGAGTAAAGAATTTTAAACATCTCTCTCTCACACACACACACACACACACACACTCTCTCTCACACACACACACACACTCTCTCTCTCTCTCTCTCTCTCTCTCTCTCTCACACACACACACACTCTCTCTCTCTCACACACACACACACACACACACTCTCTCTCACACACACACACACACACTCTCTCTCTCACACACACACACTCTCTCTCTCACACACACACACACACACACACTCTCTCTCTCTCTCACACACACACACTCTCTCTCTCTCACACACACTCTCTCTCTCACACACACACACACTCTCTCTCTCTCACACACACACACACACACTCTCTCTCTCTCTCTCTCACACACACACACACTCTCTCTCTCTCTCTCTCTCTCACACACACACACACACACTCTCTCTCTCTCTCTCTCTCTCTCTCTCTCTCTCACACACACACACACACACACACTGTAATGAGCGTCTGCTGTGAAGCCTCAGTTCAGTGGCTCTGATTCGTTTAGACGTGATTCACTGCGTCTCATTACGATCCTCGCATCTGAAACTCACTATAACGAAACACACCAAAGATTGTGTGACTATCACTAACACTTTACAATATAGTTTCATTAACGTTAGTTAACATGAACTAACAATGAATTTTGTATTACATATATAATACATATTGGAACAAATGCTTTGCTCATTGGAATATTGCAGTGTTTATTCCCAGTGATCTACAGCTGCTCATCATCATTGTGTTAATAATCCTGAATCAGAGTCACTTCATCTCTTCTCTGATGATGAGGGCGGGGCCACCTGTCACTCACATGAGATCCACCAATCAGATCCCCACAGACACACTCAAGCCCCGCCCACATCTGTTCCTGAAGCGCTTCACTGATATACGGCACACTAGAGGAGACGAGCGGGACTTCCCTCTCATGAGGATTTGATGCATTAACTAACACTAACAGGATCTCGCTGTAAAGAGTAAAACCCGACTGTGCTTTAAAGTGTTGAATAAGGACGGCACACAGATGTAGTCAATATGGAGTTCCAGAGATCCGCTCTGCTCAGTGTTTGTGCAAATTAAATCTGAGACGCTTCCTGAACTCACACACATTCTTCAGACAAACCCTCGGGGAAACATCTGTCTGTGCAAACCCGATGATATTAGACTGTTAATCAGCTGTTTAATATTTCATCCCCTTAAATGACCCAGAAACTCTGAGGAGCGTCCAGAATCAACAGTCTTCAGACAGAATCACTGGCACAGTCACAAGCCCATCATCATCATTTATTGTGGATGCATTTGTAATGTGTGATGAGAACTTTAAAATGTGTGTGGTGATGTAAATGAATTAACGTGATTGTAAAGAAAGAATAGATACAAATAAAAAGTATAGTAATATATTGTAATATAACAATTATTACACAAATATACGCACAGTCCATATCAGTTGTACTTAATCATAAACTTAATCTCCTCTGTGATGGAAATGTCATTTCTGTGTTTTTGTGGAAAAATGGAAGATGGCTTCCCTGATTAGGAAATAATCTGGGTTGGGTCAGTTGGACCATGCGGTGACCCAATGGTCTTGCTTATTACTTACAAACCATTTAGTGCTTTGTAAGTAATAAGGAAGATTTTAAAATGTATGCAATGTTTAATAGGGAGCCAGTGCAGTGTTGACAGAACCGGGCTAATGTGATCACACTTCCTGGTTCTAGTAAGAACTCGAGCTGCTGCGTTTTGGACCAGCTGGAGTTTGTTTATTAAGCGAGCGGGGCAACCACCCAGTAGAGCATTACAATAATCTAGCCTTGAGCTCATGAACGCATGTATTAACTGTTCAGCATTTTGGATTGAGAGCATGTGCCGTAGTTTAGATATATTTTTAAGATGGTAGAATGCAGTTTTACAGATGCTAGAAACATGGCTTTCAAACGAGAGATTGGTATCAAAGAGCACACCCAGGTTCCTCACTGACGTCGATGATATCTCCCAGTGGTAGCCATGCTTCCTAATGATATCTCCCAGTGGTAGCATGTACAGGGTGAAGAGTAACGGTCCTAACACTGAGCCTTGCGGTACTCCATACTGAACTTGTGATCGGTGTGACGTCTCTTCATTTACTGCTACAAACTGATATCGGTCAGATAGGTGTGATTTAAACCATGCCAATGCAGGTCCACTAATGCCAATGTAACGGAGTGCAAAAGTGTCAGATGATGTATGGGCACAGCGCCATCTGCAGGGACACGGCGGAACTGACAGGACATGCTGTAAGTTGCACATTTTATGTAGAGAAAAGTGTGTAAAACACATAAATACTTGCTTTGCTTTTTCCTTCCATGAACTCCTTATGGAACTGTTTATGCGTTTGGCGTGGAATGTTTTATTTTATAATGATTTATTTTGACCTTGTATTACGCGGCACGATCGTAATTAAGTTTTGTGTTTTTATGCAGAACTGATTTATTCTCTATTCACTGGATTCTTCATTTCCATGTGGTGTTCCTCATTGTGCAGGTATGTTTGTTAAGTGTGTGATGTGGTTTATGGATTGTTTTATTCATGTACTGTGCATGTTCACCGCTAGATGGGGGTGTTTCCCTTTATATTGATTTGATTTGTGAAAATTCATTGAAAATGTTTATTATAATTTCTCAGGT
>CM040920.1:35702980-35705480 GCA_023029165.1 Gobiocypris rarus | reverse complement strand
GCATCACACACTGCATCACACACACTGCATCACACACACTGCATCACACACACTGCATCACACACACTGCATAATACACACTGCATCACACACACTGCATCACACACACTGCATCACTCACACTGCATCACACACACTGCATCACACACACTGCATCACACACACTGCATCACACACACTGCACCACACACACTGCATCACACACACTGCATCATACACACTGCCTCACACACACTGCATCACACACTGCATCACACACACTGCATCACACACTGCATCATACACACTGCATCACACACACTGCATACACACACTCCATCTCACACACTGCATCACACACACACTGCCTCACACACTGCATCACACACACTGCATCATACACACTGCATCACACACACTGCATCATACACACTGCATCACACACACTGCATCACACACACTGCATCACACACACTGCATCACACACACTGCCTCACACACACTGCATCACACACACTGCATCACACACTGCATCACACACACTGCATCACACACACTGCATCACACACACTGCATAATACACTGCATCACACACACTGCATCACACACACTGCATCACACACTGCATCACACACACTGCATCACACACACTGCTCCACACACACTGCACCACACACACTGCATCACACACACTGCATCATACACACACACTGCATCACACACACTGCATCACACACACTGCATCACACACACTGCATCATACACACTGCATCATACACACTGCATCATACACACTGCATAATACACACTGCATCACACACACTGCATCACACACACTGCACCACACACACTGCATCATACACACTGCCTCACACACACTGCATCACACACACTGCATCACACACACTGCATCATACACACTGCATCATACACACTGCATCACACACTGCATCACACACACTGCATCACACACACTGCATCACACACACTGCATCATACACACTGCATCATACACTGCATCACACACACACACACACACTGCATCACACACACTGCACCACACACACTGCACCACACACACTGCATCACACACACTGCATCACACACACTGCATCACACACACTGCATCATACACACTGCATCACACACTGCATCACACACACTGCATCACACACTGCATCACACACACTGCATCATACACACTGCATCATACACACACTGCATCACACACACTGCATCACACACACTGCATAATACACACTGATTCACACACACTGCATCATACACACTGCATAATACACACTGCCTCACACACACACACACACACACACTGCACCACACACACTGCCTCATACACACACACTGCATCTCACACACTGCCTCACACACACACACACACTGGCAGACGTGGCTTACCCTCTCCTCGCTCCAGGGCTACGGGCAGCGGGTGGTAGTTATGAGCACCGTATCGCTCCTCACGCGAGAACACCTCCTCCGCCGTCAGCGGGCGCTCCTCGGGTTTGGCTCTGGAGGCCGCGGAGGAGGCCGTGCGTGTCCCAGAATGCACTGCGCGGGTCAGGGTGGGCGCCACTCTGCCGACGCCTCGCATCACACTCTTCATGCAGTTCATGACGACTCGTTCTGAGACACAGAAATCATGTTAAGCGTTCAGAATCAAGCGGCCCACTCATGTTACTCTAGTACTCACACTAATATTCTCCAATAATATACCGAATCACAACCCAAATATATCACGATTAAAGATTTTGGGATTGAAATATCCAAACTCCACTAGAACGGTGTTGTGTGCATTATCCCAAATGATTCAAAGAATGTTAAAATCAAGAGAAATTGTGCATCACCTATCAGTGACATCATACCCACGTTACCATGGCAACACCAGCGGCGCTTTAATATCTGCTGTGTTTATGAGACACTGTTTGGATCATTGATGGACAGAAACTCATCATTGTTCTCCAGCTCAACACAGTTAGTCTGATTGTGTAAATCTGCTGTTCTTGATTTCCATGTTTTACCGCCTAATATGATCTCGCTCACTGCAGTGTGAACAAGTGTCTCATAGTAGCATTATAACATCACTTTAACACACGCACATGTGTGTGATATGATCAAACAGCGCTGCGTTACACACACACACGCATGAGCGGAAGAACAGACACGCTGACAGAATCAAAGCTCCGCCCACACGAGTCAAGCCACGCCCCTGTTCTGAATAATTACACACTGTGCCTTTAAAGGGATTTTCATGATGATGGCAGAACAACTGCATAAGGGTCACATGACTGATCAGAACAGGACGGTCTGCATCTGTTGCCAAAACATCAGTGACATTACAGAGAGGAATCATAAGCATCATATTTAATATATCCACATGCCTTATATCCGAGTGGAGCATGGATACAACATTTACAATAAACACTCGTCCCGCTGGGCTCGTCTCCTCTAGTGTGCCGTATATCAGTGAAGCGCTTCAGGAACAGATGTGGGCGGGGCTTGAGTG
>CM040920.1:35692980-35695480 GCA_023029165.1 Gobiocypris rarus | reverse complement strand
TCACATCATCATCACATTATCATCATCATCACCACATCATCACCACATCATCATCATCACACCATCATCACATAATCATCACCACATCATCACAATCACATCATCATCACATTATCATCATCATCACCACATCATCATCATCATCACAGTCAACACATCATCATCATCATCACATCATCACACCATCATCACATCATCATCACCATCACATAATCATCACATCATCATCATCACAATCATCATCATCATCATCATCATCACACCATCATCACATCATCATTATCACAATCATCACATCATCATCATCACATCATCACCACATCATCACAATCACATCATCATCACATTATCATCATCATCACAGTCATCACATCATCATCATCACATCATCACATCATCACCATCATCACCATCATCACAATCATCATCATCACATCATCATTATCACAATCATCACATCATCATCATCACATCATCACACCATCATCATCATCACAATCACATCATCACACCATCATCACATCATCATCACCACATCATCACACCATCATCATCATCATCACCATCATCATCATCATCACCATCACACCATCATCACATCATCATCACCACATCATCACATCATCACCATCACATAATCATCACATCATCATCATCACAATCATCACATCATCACAATCACATCATCATCACATTATCATCACCATCACATAATCATCACATCATCATCTAATCATCACACCATCATCACAATCATCATCACATCATCACACCATCATCACATCATCATCATCTCAATCACATCATCACACCATCATCACATCATCATCACCACATCATCACAATCACATCATCATCATCACACCATCATCACATCATCATCACCACATCATCACAATCATCATCATCATCACCACATCATCACATGTCTGTGTGTGTGATCTCAGATCTGATGCCAGAGTTTGACGGCCTGGACAAGAGTTCTCCAAACTGTGTTGTGATTGGAGACGCTGCTGATAAGTTCTCCTACCAGAACCTGAACGAGGCCTTCCGTGTTCTGATTGGCCTGGAGAAGCCGCTGCTGTTCTCGCTGGGCCGAGGGTGAGAATGCTCTCAAACAGGTCCTTTGCTGACACACGTGTGTTTGAGCCAGCGTTATTATTGCTCACTAGAACCACTTTCACCACTTGACATAAAACAAACATGAAAAGTAATTAATTAAATGACTTACTACAGAGTCTCACACACGGCACGATATAATTCCTTCCCTCGTTTTAAATCATGACCACATTTGAGTAAAATCAAAACAAGGGAACCAATTATACAGACCATAATGGTCAAAATCCACCCAATGTAATAATCCCCATCAATCATTATCAGTCTCTCATATTTCCCTCTACTCCTGCACAAGAGTAGGGAAGCCCCACCCATGCCTGCTGCTGATTGGCCCTTTAACATAGACACGCCTTAACCCTGTCCTTCTGAATGAGCTGAGCGCTGTACGCTAATATGGCTAACGTTAGCATCGTCTCTGACTGCATTCACAGAGACTAGAGCTGTGCCGTTGGTTTGATCCTGTCTGCGTGATTCATACACACATTTATTATGCAGTGTATAGTCGGTGACGGACGTGTTACGCTCCCACACGAGCATCTATAGATGAACATGACGGCACATGCTAGCCGATGAGCTGAATCAGCGTAACTCCACAGCTAATGCTACATCAATGATCCACTAGCGCTTCAGTGTGGAGCTCTTCCTAAATCTCATCTGTGTCACTCAAACATGTGCGGCTGATCCACAACTGCTGATCCCTGAGATCTGTCTGAGTGAGATCGGCCTGTTTTGTTGTTGACGGAGTATCTGAAGCTCCGCCCTCTTCTGTAAGGGGCGGGAGCAGAGGCTCATTTGCATTTAAAGGGACTCACACACAAACTGTGTTTTTGCTCACACCCAAATAGGGGCAAATGTTATTTGAATCAGCGATAATGAATGAACTGGGGATATTTTGAGCTGAAACGTCACACACACATTCTGGGACACCAGAGGTTTATATCTTGTGAAAGGGGCGTAATATGATCCATTTATTTAGTTTAACTTGAAGTACTAAAAAAACTAAACGTTATTAAGAACGATGTAGACATAGACTGGCCTTATTGCTGTATTTTGAGCAGTCAGGGGTCAGAGGTCAGGCCGGAGTGTTTTGGAAACAGTGTCACGTCACATGTTTCCACACATACACACTCATGTGAGTGATGTAATCTGTGTTTGTCTGCAGACGCTACTATAAGGAGACGGACGGTCTGAAGCTGGACGTGGGAGTTTTTATGAAGGGACTGGAGGTGAGTGCAGGAGGTCAAAGGTCACATGTGTCTCTCTGAATCTAGTTTGATGGTTTCCTGTTTTAAAGGGGTCATGATATAGATTCGTTTTATTATTTTAATATTCCTTGAGGTTCGCTTATAATGTTAAATAAGTTTTGCACACAAAACATGTTTAT
>CM040920.1:35640480-35672980 GCA_023029165.1 Gobiocypris rarus | reverse complement strand
AGTTTGAGGGAAGCATCCCTAAAGTACTGGAAGAAGGTTAGAAACGTGCCCAAGCCTGATTACTGTAGATCTCGAGTGGGATTTAAGTGTTTGCACACAAATCTGCTCATTTTAACATTTCAATATTACAGTATATATCCACAATAATCGATATTGTACAGGAATGAGATCGAATGGTTAAAGAGGATACAGAAAATGAAGTGAGCGTGTGTTACTACATCAAATACAGTGAGTTATGGAGCGTTATTAAACTTGACTGCCATGATTGTAATGTAAATGCCTGTACATGGAACGAAGCCAAAGCTTAGCGTGATCTGGAGCGGTCATTACTGAGGGTAAATCATGCATGACGAGGCGTGCCGTCTCTTACCGGCTGCAGGGACTCTCTGGAGGTTACATCATCGACGGCCTTCTTTTCCAGTGTTTTAGTGTGAATGATTACCATGGCAACACACATCTTTGCCACAGCCCATCCCAGTGCAGGAGAGTTCTAGTGAAGCTCATTCTCCGAGTCCTGCCCCCTTCAGACGACCTCTTGACCCTGGACAGAGAACGGGAGAGTGCATGGTCAGCGGTGAGTCCGTGCAACACGACCCAGACCCTCACGGTTATCACAGCACACAGCTGGCCGTTCCTGGAGGACTGACCCCAGAGCAGCCGGCTGAGCCAGATGTGCGGAGCAGCTTCAGTATCTTCTGCTCATCTACAGCGGGAGGATCAGTTCAGTGTAATTTATGCATAAAACAGATCTAAATATAAATAAAAAGCAGCATCTCTTGTGCTTGAAATACGTGAGATGTAGGCCAGACCATGACCAAAGGAGAACTCAACGCATCCCTGGAAGAAGTTTGGAGTTTAGGTGGGAAATATAATTGAATTTAGGAAAAAGTAGAACTGATGTCACAGGACCGTATTTACGGTTAACTTGTAAATGCTTTAAGATTTATATATTATTTTGATTAGGCATGCTTTATGATGATTCAAACCTTTACAATGGAATCAAACTATTTGGGAAATATTTACTACCAAAGATTGTGCACATCAAACCCTCCTTTATAGTTGTGTTGGGCGGAGCAGACCGGACACATGTTTAACGGGAGCGTGTGCAGAGGAGGGAGTCTGATATCTCTCGGGACGCCCGGCGTGATAAGCCTCTATCTGAAGGGCACAGACATGCTCAGCGCCTCTGACTCAACGTTAGAGCGTTTCAGGCCAATCAGCGGAGCGGCACATTTCCTTCACAACATGACCAGTGCACACAGATACATGTCCCTCTCTACACATGACCAGTGCAAAACACAGACATGCCATCCTCTCTACACATTCATGACCAGTGCAAAACACAGACATGCCATCCCTCTCTACACACACATGACCAGTGCAAAACACAGACATGCCATCCCTCTCTACACACACATGACCAGTGCAAAACACAGACATGCCATCCCTCTCTACACACACATGACCAGTGCAAAACACAGACATGCCATCCCTCTCTACACACACATGACCAGTGCAAACACAGACATGCCATCCCTCACACATACATGACCAGTGCAAAACACAGACATGCCATCCCTCTCTACACATACATGACCAGTGCAAAACACAGACATGCCATCCCTCTCTACACACACATGACCAGTGCAAAACACAGACATGCCATCCTCTCTACACACACATGACCAGTGCAAAACACAGACATGCCATCCCTCTCTACACACACATGACCAGTGCAAAACACAGACATGCCATCCCTCTCTACACACACATGACCAGTGCAAAAACACAGACATGCCATCCCTCTCTACACACACATGACCAGTGCAAAACACAGACATGCCATCCCTCTCTACACACACATGACCAGTGCAAAACACAGACATGCCATCCCTCTCTACACACATGACCAGTGCAAAACACAGACATGCCATCCCTCTCTACACATACATGACCAGTGCAAAACACAGACATGCCATCCCTCTCTACACATACATGACCAGTGCAAAACACAGACATGCCATCCTCTCTACACACACATGACCAGTGCAAAACACAGACATGCCATCCCTCTCTACACACACATGACCAGTGCAAAACACAGACATGCCATCCCTCTCTACACACATGACCAGTGCAAAACACAGACATACCATCCCTCTCTACACATACATGACCAGTGCAAAACAGACATGCCATCCCTCTCTACACATACATGACCAGTGCAAAACAGACATGCCATCCTCTCTACACACATGACCAGTGCAAAACACAGACATGCCATCCTCTCTCTACACATACATGACCAGTGCAAAACACAGACATGCCATCCCTCTCTACACACACATGACCAGTGCAAAACACAGACATGCCAGCGCTCTCTACACACACATGACCAGTGCAAAACACAGACATGCCATCCCTCTCTACACATACATGACCAGTGCAAAACACAGGACATGCCATCCCTCTCTACACACACATGACCAGTGCAAAACACAGACATGCCATCCCTCTCTACACACACATGACCAGTGCAAACACAGACATGCCATCCTCTCTACACACATGACCAGTGCAAAACACAGACATGCCATCCCGCTCTACACACACATGACCAGTGCAAAACACAGACATCCATCCTCTCTACACACACATGACCAGTGCAAAACACAGACATGCCATCCCTCTCTACACACACATGACCAGTGCAAAAACACAGACATGCCATCCCTCTCTACACATACATGACCAGTGCAAAACACAGACATGCCATCCTCTCTACACATACATGACCAGTGCAAAACACAGACATGCCATCCCTCTCTACACACACATGACCAGTGCAAAACAGACATGCCATCCCTCTCTACACATACATGACCAGTGCAAAACACAGACATGCCATCCCTCTCTACACACACATGACCAGTGCAAAACACAGACATGCCATCCCTCTCTACACACACATGACCAGTGCAAAACACAGACATGCCATCCCTCTCTACACATACATGACCAGTGCAAAACACAGACATGCCATCCCTCTCTACACACACATGACCAGTGCAAAACACAGACATGCCATCCCTCTACACAACACATGACCAGTGCAAAACACAGACATGCCATCCCTCTCTACACACACATGACCAGTGCAAAACACAGACATGCCATCCCTCTCTACACACACATGACCAGTGCAAAACACAGACATGCCAGCGCTCTACACACACATGACCAGTGCAAAACACAGACATGCCATCCCTCTCTACACACACATGACCAGTGCAAAACACAGACATGCCATCCCTCTCTACACACATGACCAGTGCAAAACACAGACATGCCATCCCTCTACACACATGACCAGTGCAAAACACAGACATGCCATCCCTCTCTACACACACATGACCAGTGCAAAACAGACATGCCATCCCTCTCTACACATACATGACCAGTGCAAAACACAGACATGCCATCCCTCTCTACACATACATGACCAGTGCAAAACACAGACATGCCATCCCTCTCACACACATGACCAGTGCAAAACACAGACATGCCATCCTCTCTACACACACATGACCAGTGCAAAACACAGACATGCCATCCCTCTCTACACATACATGACCAGTGCAAAACACAGACATGCCATCCTCTCTACACACACATGACCAGTGCAAAACACAGACATGCCATCCTCTACACATACATGACCAGTGCAAAACAGACATGCCATCCCTCTCTACACATACATGACCAGTGCAAAACACAGACATGCCATCCCTCTCTACACACACATGACCAGTGCAAAACACAGACATGCCATCCTCTCTACACACACATGACCAGTGCAAAACACAGACATGCCATCCTCTCTACACACACATGACCAGTGCAAAACACAGACATGCCATCCCTCTCTACACATACATGACCAGTGCAAAACACAGACATGCCATCCCTCTCTACACATACATGACCAGTGCAAAACACAGACATGCCATCCCTCTACACACATGACCAGTGCAAAACACAGACATGCCATCCCTCTCTACACATACATGACCAGTGCAAAACACAGACATGCCATCCCTCTCTACACACACATGACCAGTGCAAAACACAGACATGCCATCCCTCTCTACACACACACATGACCAGTGCAAAACACAGACATGCCATCCCTCTCTACACACACATGACCAGTGCAAAACACAGACATGCCATCCCTCTCTACACACACATGACCAGTGCAAAACACAGACATGCCATCCCTCTCTACACACACATGACCAGTGCAAAACACAGACATGCCATCCCTCTCTACACATACATGACCAGTGCAAAACACAGACATGCCATCCCTCTCTACACACACATGACCAGTGCAAAACACAGACATGCCATCCCTCTCTACACACACATGACCAGTGCAAAACACAGACATGCCATCCCTCTCTACACATACATGACCAGTGCAAAACACAGACATGCCATCCCTCTCTACACATACATGACCAGTGCAAAACACAGACATGCCATCCCTCTCTACACACACATGACCAGTGCAAAACACAGACATGCCATCCCTCTCTACACATACATGACCAGTGCAAAACACAGACATGCCATCCCTCTCTACACATACATGACCAGTGCAAAACACAGACATGCCATCCCTCTCTACACACACATGACCAGTGCAAAACACAGACATGCCATCCCTCTCTACACATACATGACCAGTGCAAAACACAGACATGCCATCCCTCTCTACACACATGACCAGTGCAAAACACAGACATGCCATCCCTCTCTACACACATGACCAGTGCAAAACACAGACATGCCATCCTCTACACACACATGACCAGTGCAAAACACAGACATGCCATCCCTCTCTACACACACATGACCAGTGCAAAACACAGACATGCCATCCCTCTCTACACATACATGACCAGTGCAAAACACAGACATGCCATCCTCTCTACATACATGACCAGTGCAAAACACAGACATGCCATCCCTCTCTACACACATGACCAGTGCAAAACACAGACATGCCATCCCTCTCTACACACATGACCAGTGCAAAACACAGACATGCCATCCTCTCTACACATACATGACCAGTGCAAAACACAGACATGCCATCCCTCTCTACACATACATGACCAGTGCAAAACACAGACATGCCATCCCTCTCTACACATACATGACCAGTGCAAAACACAGACATGCCATCCCTCTACACACACATGACCAGTGCAAAACACAGACATGCCATCCCTCTCTACACATACATGACCAGTGCAAAACACAGACATGCCATCCCTCTCTACACACATGACCAGTGCAAAACACAGACATGTCATCACTCTCTACACATACATGACCAGTGCAAAACACAGACATGCCATCCTCTCTACACACACATGACCAGTGCAAAACACAGACATGCCATCCCTCTCTACACATACATGACCAGTGCAAAACACAGACATGCCATCCCTCTCTACACATACATGACCAGTGCAAAACACAGACATGCCAGCGCTCTCTACACATACATGACCAGTGCAAAACACAGACATGTCATCCTCTCTACACACACATGACCAGTGCAAAACACAGACATGCCATCCCTCTCTACACACATGACCAGTGCAAAACACAAACATGCCATCCTCTCTACACACACATGACCAGTGCAAAACACAGACATGCCATCCCTCTCTACCAGTGCAAAACAGACATGCCATCCTCTCTACACATACATGACCAGTGCAAAACACAGACATGCCATCCCTCTCTACACACACATGACCAGTGCAAAACACAGACATGTCATCCCTCTCTACACACACATGACCAGTGCAAAACACAGACATGCCATCCCTCTCTACACACACATGACCAGTGCAAAACAGACATGCCATCCCTCTCTACACACACATGACCAGTGCAAAACACAGACATGCCATCCCTCTCTACACATACATGACCAGTGCAAAACACAGACATGCCATCCCTCTCTACACATACATGACCAGTGCAAAACACAGACATGCCATCCTCTCTACACATACATGACCAGTGCAAAACACAGACATGCCATCCTCTCTACACACACATGACCAGTGCAAAACACAGACATGCCATCCCTCTCTACACATACATGACCAGTGCAAAACACAGACATGCCATCCTCTCTACACATACATGACCAGTGCAAAACACAGACATGCCATCCTCTCTACACATACATGACCAGTGCAAAACACAGACATGCCATCCCTCTCTACACACACATGACCAGTGCAAAACACAGACATGCCATCCCTCTCTACACATACATGACCAGTGCAAAACACAGACATGCCATCCTCTCTACACATACATGACCAGTGCAAAACACAGACATGCCATCCCTCTCTACACACACATGACCAGAGCAAAACACAGACATGCCATCCTCTCTACACACATGACCAGTGCAAAACACAGACATGCCATCCTCTCTACACATACATGACCAGTGCAAAACACAGACATGCCATCCCTCTCTACACATACATGACCAGTGCAAAACACAGACATGCCATCCTCTCTACACACACATGACCAGTGCAAAACAGACATGCCATCCCTCTCTACACACACATGACCAGTGCAAAACACAGACATGCCATCCCTCTCTACACATACATGACCAGTGCAAAACACAGACATGCCATCCTCTCTACACACACATGACCAGTGCAAAACACAGACATGCCATCCCTCTCTACACACATGACCAGTGCAAAACACAGACATGCCAGCGCTCTCTACACACATGACCAGTGCAAAACACAGACATGTCATCCCTCTCTACACATACATGACCAGTGCAAAACACAGACATGCCATCCCTCTCTACACATACATGACCAGTGCAAAACACAAACCCTCTCTACACACACATGACCAGTGCAAAACACAGACATGCCATCCCTCTCTACACACACATGACCAGTGCAAAACACAGACATGCCATCCTCTCTACACACACATGACCAGTGCAAAACACAGACATGCCATCCCTCTCTACACATACATGACCAGTGCAAAACACAGACATGCCATCCTCTCTACACACACATGACCAGTGCAAAACACAGACATGCCATCCCTCTCTACACACACATGACCAGTGCAAAACACAAACCCTCTCTACACATACATGACCAGTGCAAAACACAGACATGCCATCCCTCTCTACACATACATGACCAGTGCAAAACACAGACACGCCATCCCTCTCTACACATACATGACCAGTGCAAAACACAGACATGCCATCCTCTCTACACATACATGACCAGTGCAAAACACAGACACGCCATCCCTCTCTACATACATGACCAGTGCAAAACACAGACATGCCATCCCCTCTACACATACATGACCAGTGCAAAACACAGACATGCCATCCTCTCTACACATACATGACCAGTGCAAAACACAGACATGCCATCCTCTCTACACATACATGACCAGTGCAAAACACAGACATGTCATCCTCTCTACACACACATGACCAGTGCAAAACACAGACATGCCATCCTCTCTACACACACATGACCAGTGCAAAACACAAACATGCCATCCTCTCTACACACACATGACCAGTGCAAAACACAGACATGCCATCCCTCTCTACACACACATGACCAGTGCAAAACACAGACATGCCATCCCTCTCTACACACACATGACCAGTGCAAAACACAGACATGCCATCCTCTCTACACACACATGACCAGTGCAAAACACAGACATGCCATCCTCTCTACACACACATGACCAGTGCAAAACACAGACATGCCATCCCTCTCTACACACATGACCAGTGCAAAACACAAACATGCCATCCTCTCTACACACATGACCAGTGCAAAACACAGACATGCCATCCCTCTCTACACACACATGACCAGTGCAGACATGCCATCCCTCTCTACACATACATGACCAGTGCAAAACACAGAAAAATCCTGGAATGTTTTCCTCAAAAAACTTCATTTCTTTTCCACCGAAGAAAGAAAGACATCAGGGATGAGGTGGGGTGAGTATATCATCAGGACATGTTGAAGTGAACTAAAGCTTTAAAGAGCAGGAGCGCCTGAAGCGTGTCAGATTCCTCACTGAAAGCGTGAGAGCCGCAGGCACCGTCAGACACACACGACCTGTCTAATGAGTTTCCCCTCGTGCACAGCGGATAACAACAGCCCCAAACACACAACACGTCTGGGAAAGACCCACAGAAAGGAAAGTTTATCACTATAACAACACAGCAGACGGAGGAGGAGCTCGGGCCTCGTTTCTGCTGTTGAGCACACCCATGAGGGCTAACGTTACAGAGCCCACGCGCACACCAACTCATTCTGAGCGTAAATCTTCTCAAAACCAAAAGTGTGAATAGAAAACCCCTCCAGAAAAGGGCGAACCCGCAGCCCTGCCCGCCGAGGGTTTCAGCAGGGAATCAGTTAGTCATACGAGCCTCACGGTTCAGCCAAACCAAACTCAACTAGCGCAGCCGTGGGTCGTTCACAGGGTCAGCCAACAGAAAAACATCCAATTGTGAAACATGTAGAAATTAAGCTCGATTCCAAGAGTTTACAGGCTGTCGAACCGTCCGCAAACGAGCTGCCAAACCGATCTGGTGAGCTTTCACAATAACAGCCTAAACGCCCCGGGACAAGCGATGGGAAGGAGCGCTTTCAGGAGACGCAGCTGCCCGACCGCTTAACATAAACACAAAGAGAGACACGCACAAGCGTCTCTTTTCATACCCGCGCCTGCTTCAGTACACAGGCCTAGAGAGAGTTTATTTCCCTGTAAGCTCATCTGGGCCCTTCAACAGCGCTGGTTAAATTGTTACCAGGCTATAACCCGGACTAGCAGAGAGAGACACAAAGACCGCATTCATGGGCCCGGCCGGCGGATCACGAACACTCGCTCACCTGAACTCCAGCGCTGAGAAATGTGACCCTGGTGCATTATATGGAAGCTGAATAAGCAAGCTTTCCATTGATGTGTGGCTTGATGGGACAATATCATACAGCTTTCAAACGCAAAGAGACGTTTAGCAGGGATGATGCAATTGCAGTCTGTTTCTCACAAAAAGCATCTTAGGCATTTCTGGAGCTCTTCATCCATGATTTGTATGGAGCAAGGGCGGAACTGATATGTAAAGCGCAGGCCTCACGTCGGTCAGAGCTGATGTAAGCGCTGCCCGTTCACAGATTTCTTGGCCAATCTCCGGTGATTCATGATCTTACTTCCCTCTCAGGATCTGATGTCAACATGCTGTGAAAATATGGAACTGGCAATAACAGCGGCCTCATAAAGACCGTCTTGTGATTCACTATGGGAACTTCCAGTGCGGTGTGTGCGTGTGTATTGCGTGACCCAGTTATGGAAACACACCAAAGGTGCAATCGCACAAGGCCTGTGAACGAGTCCTGGAGTCCAAAGGCCTGTCAGCTGATCAAACTCAAGACAGCGATCACAGCTATCTGTAACAGCACAGGTAAAGAGAGAAGGTAACACACGCCAACATACGTGAGGGGATTTAAACATGTAAATGCTCCATTATGCCGAAGGAACAGTAAAACCTGTTCTGCATTCTCCTTCCGATGAAGTCGAACAATGATGTCCATCAACCAGATACACCCAACTATTCACCACAAGCGCGACCGAACCAGGGAAACGTTGCTCTGTAAACACAACTAATCAACACTTTTACACTATAAACCCTCAGCCGGAGCAGAGGCACATTCAACAAACACACATTCATACAGCGACTGGAGGAAAAACTGGCTTCCCCAGGAACAGATAGTGTTGTGTGTCACAACCAGACATCAGAAGATTCCTCTCGTTACCTGCGCAGTAACTCACACGCGTGTCCATGTGTAACTCACACGCGTGTCCATGTGTAACTCACACGGCAGAGAAGTGAAAACCACTCATTTGCATACCGCCTGATTAGAACTAACAAGCTGGGTCTGAGCTGAAAACTAGACAAACACAATCTGCAGAAACTCTAGAGCTGCCCTCGTGTGATCAGACTGGAGGTTAGATTTCATCGCTCAGGGCTCAAGTTACTGCTAATAATACTGAGAAGAATACTACAATATCAGAGTCCACTAAAGCGTTTAATTATAGAACTCTATAAACTACTGAACACTCTAAACTACTGAATACTCTAAACTACTGAACACTCTAAACTACTGAATACTCTAAACTACTGAACACCCTAAACTACTGACCACTCTAAACTACTGAACACTCTAAACTACTGAACACTCTAAACTACTGAACACTCTAAACTACTGAACACTCTAAACTACTGAATACTCTAAACTACTGAACACTCTAAACTACTGAATACTCTAAACTACTGAACACCCTAAACTACTGAACACTCTAAACTACTGAACACCCTAAACTACTGAACACCCTAAACTACTGAACACCCTAAACTACTGAACACCCTAAACTACTGAACACCCTAAACTACTGAACACTCTAAACTACTGAACACTCTAAACTACTGAATACTCTAAACTACTGAACACCCTAAACTACTGAACACTCTAAACTACTGAACACCCTAAACTACTGACCACTCTAAACTACTGAACACCCTAAACTACTGACCACCCTAAACTACTGAACACCCTAAACTACTGACCACTCTAAACTACTGAACACCCTAAACTACTGAACACCTAAACTACTGACCACTCTAAACTACTGAACACTCTAAACTACTGACCACTCTAAACTACTGAACACCCTAAACTACTGAACACTACTGAACACTCTAAACTACTGACCACTGTAAACTACTGAACACCCTAAACTACTGACCACTCTAAACTACTGAACACCCTAAACTACTGAACACTACTGAACACTCTAAACTACTGAACACTGTAAACTACTGAATACTCTAAACTACTGAACACCCTAAACTACTGACCACTCTAAACTACTGAACACTCTAAACTACTGAACACCCTAAACTACTGAACACTCTAAACTACTGACCACTCTAAACTACTGAACACCCTAAACTACTGAACACTACTGAACACTCTAAACTACTGACCACTGTAAACTACTGAATACTCTAAACTACTGAACACCCTAAACTACTGACCACTCTAAACTACTGAACACCCTAAACTACTGACCACTCTAAACTACTGAACACCCTAAACTACTGAACACTCTAAACTACTGAACACCCTAAACTACTGAACACTCTAAACTACTGACCACTCTAAACTACTGAACACCCTAAACTACTGAACACTACTGAACACTCTAAACTACTGACCACTGTAAACTACTGAATACTCTAAACTACTGAACACCCTAAACTACTGACCACTCTAAACTACTGAACACCCTAAACTACTAACCACTCTAAACTACTGAACACCCTAAACTACTGAACACTCTAAACTACTGAACACTCTAAACTACTGAACACCCTAAACTACTGAACACTCTAAACTACTGAACACTCTAAACTACTGAACACCTAAACTACTGACCACTCTAAACTACTGAACACTCTAAACTACTGACCACTCTAAACTACTGAACACCCTAAACTACTGACCACTCTAAACTACTGAACACTCTAAACTACTGAACACTCTAAACTACTGACCACCTAAACTACTGAACACCTAAACTACTGACCACTCTAAACTACTGAACACCTAAACTACTGAACACTCTAAACTACTGAACACCCTAAACTACTGAACACCCTAAACTACTGAACACCTAAACTACTGAACACTCTAAACTACTGACCATCCTAAACTACTGAACACCTAAACTACTGACCACTCTAAACTACTGAACACTCTAAACTACTGAACACTCTAAACTACTGACCACCCTAAACTACTGAACACCCTAAACTACTGACCACTCTAAACTACTGAACACTCTAAACTACTGAACACCCTAAACTACTGACCACTCTAAACTACTGACCACCCTAAACTACTGACCACTCTAAACTACTGAACACTCTAAACTACTGAACACTCTAAACTACTGACCACCCTAAACTACTGAACACCTAAACTACACTCTAAACTACTGAACACTCTAAACTACTGAACACCTAAACTGACCACCACCTAAACTACTGAACACCCTAAACTACTGACCACTCTAAACTACTGAACACTCTAAACTACTGACCACTCTAAACTACTGAACACCCTAAACTACTGACCACCCTAAACTACTGACCACTCTAAACTACTGAACACTCTAAACTACTGAACACTCTAAACTACTGAACACCCTAAACTACTGAACACCCTAAACTACTGACCACTCTTAAAATACTACATTCTATGAAGTACTACATTATTAAAATACACTAATTTCTTCAATTTTATAACATACTCTAAAATACTAAATAACCTTTCTCTAAAAAACGAAATACTCTAAAATACCAAACAGCCTTAAAATACTGAAAACTCTCAAAATACTGCATACTATAAAATACTAAATATTAAAATACACTTAATGCTTGAATTATATAGAATACTGTAAAGTAGTGAATACTAGTTTTACTGTAGTTTATTGTAGTTTCAGTCCGAGCTGATCAGGGTTTATGCTTACACTGTGATCGTGCGTTGGAGTTTTGAGGAGTTTCTTGTTTGATTATCATCGCTGAGAGAATCTGACTGACTTTAGTTCGGTGTTTCCCGGCGCTCGGGGAACAAAAGCTACTAAAACCCGCAATAGTCGCGGGAAAATCACTCACGCACGCACGCACGCACGAGCCCGCGCAAACATCGTGAAATATACTGCAGTTTAGTCCATTATTCCACTGTATATACTCACGGGACAGCGAGCGGCGCGTCTCCTCGCGCTGGCCGGATCGGTAAACACGGCCGTTCAGTTCATCTTCTTCCCCGCGCGCGTCCGCCGCTCAACCCGCCGCCGCTGCACGAGCCCGGCCACACGCACAGACACGCGCGGGGGAACACGGAACCGCGGAACACCACCAAACACACACAAACACACCTCTAAACACCGTCAACCGAGCGAGATCAGGATTAAACCACATATAAACATCGCTTATGATTACCAGAGGGAGTTAGACGCGGTTATGAAGCATATTCCCTGCTGACATGAAGAGGCTGCCCCCCCGCGCGCGTCCGAATGGACTCGCCCATCCCGTCACACAACACAACTGCGCATCGACTGATACACAACACGGGAAGTTCGCCTCACCCGGTCAATTAATCTCATGTTTGAAAGAACTCACACTAAATCAATCATGTTGAACGGGATAACAGCACCTTTGACAAAGTGTCAGTTATAAGACATGAGGAGAGTTTATGTTGGATCATCTTTGGTGAAGCTCCTGTCATTTACAGGAGAAATGAATTCCGACACTCATTGGTTATTATGGGATTTCCCCAGCTGTATGAGACTGATGTCTGATTGATAAAACTTTACTATCTTTATTAATACCCTGTGTGACAGAAAACATCCCAACTCATCATCATAACTTCACTTTTTAAATAATCAAGAATTAAAGGGATAATGAGAGTGTGATGTGTATCTGAGGTGCAGGTGTGTTTGTTTCTTCAGTAGAACACACATGAAGATGTTTCACTCCAGCCGCTGCTCGTGTAATGCATGGCAATGAGGATTGGGTTGTATTAGCCCAGGGATTGGGTTGTTTTAGCCCAGCGATTGGGTTGTATTAGCCCTGCGGTTGGGTTGTTTTAGCCCAGCGGTTGGGTTGTTTTAGCCCAGCGGTTGGGTTGTTTTAGCCCAGCGATTGGGTTGTTTTAGCCCAGCGATTGGGTTGTTTTAGCCCAGCGGTTGGGTTGTTTTAGCCCAGCGGTTGGGTTGTTTTAGCCCAGCGGTTGGGTTGTTTTAGTCCAGCGATTGGGTTGTTTTAGCCCAGCGGTTGGGTTGTTTTAGCCCAGAGATTGGGTTGTTTTAGCCCAGCGGTTGGGTTGTTTTAGCCCAGCGGTTGGGTTGTTTTAGCCCAGCGGTTGGGTTGTATTAGCCCAGCGATTGGGTTGTTTTAGCCCAGCGATTGGGTTGTTTTAGCCCAGAGATTGGGTTGCTTTAGCCCAGCGATTGGGTTGTTTTAGCCCAGCGGTTGGGTTGTTTTAGCCCAGCGGTTGGGTTGTTTTAGCCCAGCGATTGGGTTGTTTTAGCCCAGCGGTTGGGTTGTTTTAGCCCAGCGGTTGGGTTGTTTTAGCCCAGCGGTTGGGTTGTTTTAGCCCAGCGGTTGGGTTGTTTTAGTCCAGCGATTGGGTTGTTTTAGCCCAGCGGTTGGGTTGTTTTAGCCCAGAGATTGGGTTGTTTTAGCCCAGCGGTTGGGTTGTTTTAGCCAGCGGTTGGGTTGTATTAGCCCAGAGGTTGGGTTGTTTTAGCCCAGCGGTTGGGTTGTTTTAGCCCAGTGATTGGGTTGTTTTAGCCTAGCGGTTGGGTTGAAGATGTTTCTCTCCAGCCGCTGCTCGTGTAATGCATGGCAATGAGGTGTAAATCTGTGAGAGTGAAACACACAGACATACAAATCCATATTAAACCCTGCGGCTCGTGACGACACACTGATGTCTTAAGACACCAAACCATCAGTTTCTGTGAGAAACCCAACAGTATTTGTGTTATTTTTACCTTAAATCAGACGAATCTCATCTAGTATTCCCCAGCGCCTTTACTTCTGGCAAATAGGGTCAAAATACCTGTGCGATCAGATATTTATATTGAGGCATGTATGTAAATATAGCAATGATTGCGCCGGTATACTAGATGAGATTCATCTGATTTAAGGTAACCGCACTACTGCTCAAATATTACTCCCTCACAAGGCATGTACAGAAGTACTTGTTTTAAAGTACATTTCCTTTTTTATGTCAACGCATTATTTGTTTATTGTTGTATGAATGCACACTCACTGACTTTCAAAGCTGCTACAGAAATGACTGAATTGCCTTTAAAATGTAGTTAAAGTCATAAGTTTCCCAAAAATATAATACTCAAGTAAAGTAGAGTACTCTAGTGAATGTTCTTACAGTAGTTACAGTAGTTAGCTGAAGACTGAAGCCCAGAGCGGGGAAATGCTGCTTCTGGCTCTGAGACTGATAATGAAGCTGGTTCAGTTGAGATGTGGAAAGTCCCACACCCTGTGTCTGGTGAACTGGCTGCGAGTTTGCTGTGGAAAAAGGCTCTGACATCCCAGAAGGGCCGGAAACTGAGATCTGCACACCATCTACAGGAACGCATGAGAACTGCCACACACACACACCGACACACACACACACCGACACACACACA
This sequence comes from Gobiocypris rarus, assembly GCA_023029165.1. Taxonomy (NCBI): domain Eukaryota; kingdom Metazoa; phylum Chordata; class Actinopteri; order Cypriniformes; family Gobionidae; genus Gobiocypris; species Gobiocypris rarus. Next base: position 35,657,578 of record CM040920.1, on the reverse strand, counting down.
CACACACACACACAGACACACACGACACACACACACACACACACACACACACACACACACACACACACAGACACACACTGACACACACACACCGACACACACACTGACACACACACACACACACACACCGACACACACACCGACACACACACACACGACACACACACACACACACACACACACACACACACACGACACACACCGACACACACTGACACACCGACACACACACACACACACACACGACACACACACACACGACACGGCACACACGACACACCGACACACCGACCGACACACACAGAGTAACTCTTTTTTTCTGTTGTGGAGTTTCACACACAATCAAAGAAACGGCAGAAGTCGTGATGTTGTTCGGAGGCTTTAATTAATCAGATCTACAGTACAGCTGATATTCCACTGCCAATGTCACATACAAGGGTTTATACAGTCCAGCTTTGGAGTCTGAATAAATACATCACACATTTAAAACACTGATCATATTACAAGTGCCCTGAACTCAAGACTGGTTCAGTCAAACATGGTAAAAGTCCTGTAAAAGGACAGGAGCAGATTCATTCCACACAAACGTTCCCAATCGCACCGCAGTCTCTGCATCTAAAGCTGGAGTCGTGTGTGTGTGTGTGTGTGTCAGCGCTGTGGAATCTGTATGTTCCGGCGCTCCGGCTCCTCTGTCTCCATGTATGCCTGCACGGATCGCCAGAGCGCACGGATGTTTCCCTCGCCGAAGCCCGTGGCTCCTCTCCGCTCGATGAGCTCCAGGAAGAACGTATCCTCTCCAAAAATGGGCTTGGTGAACACCTGGAGCAGGTGCCTGTGAACACGAACACACACACACACACACACACACACACACACACACACACACACACACACACACACACACACACACACACACACACACACACACACACACACACACACACACACTAATGAATATATAATAATATAGAACATAAAAGGGTCCGTCAGAATTCTATCCAGGGGAAAACATTGGAAAAGCTCCGTGTGAGTGAAGCTGATGGTGGTGTCGTACCGTCGAGTCGGTGTGTCCGTGTGAACGTCAGTGTCCAGGAGAATCCCGTACCGGCTCAGTGTGTGAGGATCAAGACCCGCATCCAAGATCTCCTGCTGCTTTCCCACCTGCCAACACACACACATGCAAACACACGTACATGAAAAAACGTACACGCAAGCAGACACGCACAGACACGCATGCACACGCAAGCAGACACGAAGACACGCATGCACACGCACAGACACGCAAGCAGACATGCATGCACACGCAAGCAGACATGCATGCACACGCAAGCAGACACGAAGACACGCATGCACACGCACAGACACGCAAGCAGACACGAAGACACGCATGCACACGCACAGACACGCAAGCAGAGGCGAAGACACGCATGCACACGCGCAGACACGCAAGCAGACACGCATGCACACGCAAGCAGACACGCATGCACACGCAAGCAGACACGCAAGCAGACACGCATGCACACGCAAGCAGACACGGCGACACGCATGCACACGCACAGACACGCAAGCAGAGAGGCGACACGCATGCACACGCACGCGCGCGCAAGCAGACACGCAAGCAGACACGCATGCACACGCAAGCAGACACGCAAGCAGACACGCATGCACACGCAAGCAGACACGCAAGAAGACACGCATGCACACGCACAGACACGCAAGCAGACACGCATGCACACGCAAGCAGACACGCATGCACACGCAAGCAGACACGCAAGCAGACACGCATGCACACGCAAGCAGACACGCAAGCAGACACGCATGCACGCAAGCGAACGCATGCACACGCAAGCAGACACAAGCAGACACGCATGCATACGCACAGACACACAAGCAGACACGCATGCACACCCACAGACACGCATGCACACGCAAGCAGACACGCATGCACACGCACAGACACGCATGCACACGCAAGCAGACACGCATGCACACGCACAGACACGCATGCACACGCACAGACACGCATGCACACGCACAGACACGCATGCACACGCACAGACACACATGCACACGCAAGCAGACACGCATGCACACGCAGCAGACACGCATGCACACGCAAGCAGACACGCATGCACACGCAAGCAGACACGCACAGACACGGATGCACACGCAAGCAGACACGCACAGACACGGATGCACACGCAAGCAGACACGCACAGACACGGATGCACACGCGCAAGCAGACACGCACAGACACGGATGCACACGCAAGCAGACAAGCACAGACACGCATGCACACGCAAGCAGACACGCATGCACACGCAAGCAGACACGCATGCACACGCACAGACACGCATGCACACGCAAGCAGACACGCATGCACACGCACAGACACGCATGCACACGCAAGCAAACACGCATGCACACGCACGCCGCATGCACGCAAGCAGACACGCATGCACACGCAAGCAGACACGCACAGACACGGATGCACACGCAAGCAGACACGCATGCACACGCATGCACACGCATGCACACGCGCAGACACGCATGCACACGCAAGCAGACACGCATGCACACGCAAGCAGACACACAAAATGTTTACAGACTTTAGCGGACTACTTCACAATCAAATCTTTTTCTAATCTTGGTGTCTAAAAGCACATATCGTTGTAAAGCTCTGACTCAAGTTCCCATGTTTTGTGACAGAAATTTATAAATCTGTGGTGGAGTGAGAGTGATGTTGTTGGTGGAGTGAGAGTGATGTTGTCGGTGGAGTGAGAGTGATGTTGTTGGTGGAGTGAGAGAGATGTTGGTGGTGGAGTGAGAGTGATGTTGTTGGTGGAGTGAGAGTGATGTTGGTGGAGTGAGAGTGATGTTGTTGGTGGAGTGAGTGATGTTGGTGGTGGAGTGAGAGTGATGTTGTCGGTGGAGTGAGAGTGATGTTGTCGGTGGAGTGAGTGATGTTGTCGGTGGAGTGAGAGTGATGTTGTTGGTGGAGTGAGAGTGATGTTGTTGGTGGAGTGAGAGTGATGTTGTTGGTGGAGTGAGAGTGATGTTGTTGGTGGAGTGAGAGTGATGTTGTTGGTGGAGTGAGTGATGTTGTTGGTGGAGTGAGAGTGATGTTGTCGGTGGAGTGAGAGTGATGTTGTCGGTGGAGTGAGAGTGATGTTGTCGGTGGAGTGAGTGATGTTGTTGGTGGAGTGAGAGAGATGTTGTCGGTGGAGTGAGTGATGTTGTTGGTGGAGTGAGAGTGATGTTGTCGGTGGAGTGAGAGTGATGTTGTCGGTGGAGTGAGAGTGATGTTGGTGGAGTGAGAGTGATGTTGTTGGTGGAGTGAGTGATGTTGTTGGTGGAGTGAGAGTGATGTTGTCGGTGGAGTGAGAGTGATGTTGTCGGTGGAGTGAGTGATGTTGTCGGTGGAGTGAGAGATGTTGTCGGTGGAGTGAGAGTGATGTTGTCGGTGGAGTGAGAGAGATGTTGTCGGTGGAGTGAGTGATGTTGTTGGTGGAGTGAGAGTGATGTTGTTGGTGGAGTGAGTGATGTTGTTGGTGGAGTGAGAGTGATGTTGTTGGTGGAGTGAGAGTGATGTTGTTGGTGGAGTGAGTGATGTTGTTGGTGGAGTGAGAGATGTTGTCGGTGGAGTGAGGTGATGTTGGTGGTGGAGTGAGAGTGATGTTGTTGGTGGAGTGAGAGTGATGTTGTTGGTGGAGTGAGAGTGATGTTGTCGGTGGAGTGAGAGAGATGTTGTCGGTGGAGTGAGTGATGTTGTTGGTGGAGTGAGAGTGATGTTGTTGGTGGAGTGAGTGATGTTGTTGGTGGAGTGAGTGATGTTGTTGGTGGAGTGAGAGAGATGTTGTCGGTGGAGTAGAGTGATGTTGGTGGTGGAGTGAGTGATGTTGTTGGTGGAGTGAGTGATGTTGTTGGTGGAGTGAGAGTGATGTTGTTGGTGGAGTGAGTGATGTTGTCGGTGGAGTGAGTGATGTTGTTGGTGGAGTGAGAGTGATGTTGTTGGAGTGAGTGATGTTGTTGGTGGAGTGAGAGTGTTGTTGGTGGAGTGAGTGATGTTGTTGGTGGGAGAGAGTGATGTTGTTGGTGGAGTGAGTGATGTTGTTGGTGGAGTGAGTGATGTTGTTGGTGGAGTGAGAGTGATGTTGTTGGTGGAGTGAGAGAGATGTTGGTGGAGTGAGAGTGATGTTGTTGGTGGAGTGAGAGTGATGTTGTTGGTGGAGTGAGAGAGATGTTGTTGGTGGAGTGAGAGAGTGATGTTGTTGGTGGAGTGAGAGTGATGTTGTTGGTGGAGTGAGAGAGATGTTGTCGGTGGAGTGAGAGTGATGTTGGTGGTGGAGTGAGAGTGATGTTGTCGGTGGAGTGAGAGTGATGTTGTCGGTGGAGTGAGAGTGATGTTGTTGGTGGAGTGAGAGTGATGTTGTCGGTGGAGTGAGAGTGATGTTGTCGGTGGAGTGAGTGATGTTGTTGGTGGAGTGAGAGTGATGTTGTCGGTGGAGTGAGAGAGATGTTGTTGGAGTGAGAGTGATGTTGTTGGTGGAGTGAGAGTGATGTTGTCGGTGGAGTGAGAGAGATGTTGTTGGAGTGAGAGTGATGTTGTCGGTGGAGTGAGAGAGATGTTGTCGGTGGAGTGAGAGTGATGTTGTTGGTGGAGTGAGAGTGATGTTGTTGGTGGAGTGAGTGATGTTGTTGGTGGAGTGAGTGATGTTGTTGGTGGAGTGAGTGATGTTGTTGGTGGAGTGAGTGATGTTGTTGGTGGAGTGAGAGAGATGTTGTCGGTGGAGTGAGTGATGTTGGTGGTGGAGTGAGAGTGATGTTGTTGGTGGAGTGAGAGTGATGTTGTTGGTGGAGTGAGTGATGTTGTCGGTGGAGTGAGAGAGATGTTGTCGGTGGAGTGAGAGTGATGTTGTTGGTGGAGTGAGTGATGTTGTTGGTGGAGTGAGTGATGTTGTTGGTGGAGTGAGAGTGATGTTGTTGGTGGAGTGAGAGATGTTGTCGGTGGAGTGAGTGATGTTGGTGGTGGAGTGAGAGTGATGTTGTTGGTGGAGTGAGAGTGATGTTGTTGGTGGAGTGAGTGATGTTGTTGGTGGAGTGAGAGTGATGTTGTCGGTGGAGTGAGAGTGATGTTGTTGGTGGAGTGAGAGTGATGTTGTTGGAGTGAGAGTGATGTTGTTGGTGGAGTGAGTGTTGTTGGTGGAGTGAGAGTGATGTTGTTGGTGGAGTGAGAGTGATGTTGTTGGTGGAGTGAGAGTGATGTTGTTGGTGGAGTGAGAGTGATGTTGTTGGTGGAGTGAGTGATGTTGTTGGTGGAGTGAGAGATGTTGGTGGAGTGAGAGTGATGTTGTTGGTGGAGTGAGAGTGATGTTGTTGGTGGAGTGAGTGATGTTGTTGGTGGAGTGAGTGATGTTGTTGGTGGAGTGAGTGATGTTGTTGGTGGAGTGAGAGATGTTGTCGGTGGAGTGAGAGTGATGTTGGTGGTGGAGTGAGTGATGTTGTCGGTGGAGTGAGTGATGTTGTCGGTGGAGTGAGAGTGATGTTGTTGGTGGAGTGAGAGTGATGTTGTCGGTGGAGTGAGAGTGATGTTGTCGGTGGAGTGAGTGATGTTGTTGGTGGAGTGAGAGTGATGTTGTCGGTGGAGTGAGAGATGTTGTTGGAGTGAGAGTGATGTTGTTGGTGGAGTGAGAGTGATGTTGTCGGTGGAGTGAGAGAGATGTTGTTGGAGTGAGTGATGTTGTTGGTGGAGTGAGAGTGATGTTGTCGGTGGAGTGAGTGATGTTGTTGGTGGAGTGAGGTGATGTTGTTGGTGAGAGTGATGTTGTTGGTGGAGTGAGAGTGATGTTGTTGGTGGAGTGAGAGTGATGTTGTTGGTGGAGTGAGAGAGATGTTGTCGGTGGAGTGAGAGAGATGTTGTCGGTGGAGTGAGTGATGTTGTCGGTGGAGTGAGTGATGTTGTCGGTGGAGTGAGAGATGTTGTTGGAGTGAGTGATGTTGTTGGTGGAGTGAGAGTGATGTTGTCGGTGGAGTGAGAGTGATGTTGTCGGTGGAGTGAGAGAGATGTTGGTGGAGTGAGAGTGATGTTGTCGGTGGAGTGAGAGTGATGTTGTCGGTGGAGTGAGAGTGATGTTGTCGGTGGAGTGAGTGATGTTGTCGGTGGAGTGAGAGTGATGTTGTTGGTGGAGTGAGAGTGATGTTGGTGGAGTGAGAGTGATGTTGGTGGAGTGAGAGAGATGTTGGTGGAGTGAGAGAGATGTTGTTGGTGGAGTGAGAGAGATGTTGGTGGAGTGAGTGATGTTGTTGGTGGAGTGAGAGTGATGTTGGTGGTGGAGTGAGAGTGATGTTGGTGGTGGAGTGAGAGTGATGTTGGTGGTGGAGTGAGAGTGATGTTGGTGGTGGAGTGAGAGTGATGTTGTTGGTGGAGTGAGTGATGTTGGTGGTGGAGTGAGAGTGATGTTGGTGGTGGAGTGAGAGTGATGTTGTTGGTGGAGTGAGAGAGATGTTGGTGGTGGAGTGAGAGTGATGTTGTTGGTGGAGTGAGAGTGATGTTGGTGGTGGAGTGAGAGTGATGTTGGTGGTGGAGTGAGAGTGATGTTGTCGGTGGAGTGAGAGTGATGTTGGTGGAGTGAGAGTGATGTTGGTGGAGTGAGAGTGATGTTGTCGGTGGAGTGAGAGTGATGTTGGTGGAGTGAGTGATGTTGGTGGAGTGAGAGTGATGTTGGTGGAGTGAGAGTGATGTTGGTGGAGTGAGAGTGATGTTGTTGGTGGAGTGAGAGAGATGTTGGTGGTGGAGTGAGAGTGATGTTGGTGGTGGAGTGAGAGATGTTGGTGGAGTGAGAGAGATGTTGGTGGTGGAGTGAGAGTGATGTTGTCGGTGGAGTGAGAGTGATGTTGTCGGTGGAGTGAGTGATGTTGGTGGTGGAGTGAGAGTGATGTTGTCGGTGGAGTGAGAGTGATGTTGTCGGTGGAGTGAGAGTGATGTTGTTGGTGGAGTGAGAGTGATGTTGTCGGTGGAGTGAGAGTGATGTTGTCGGTGGAGTGAGTGATGTTGTCGGTGGAGTGAGAGTGATGTTGTCGGTGGAGTGAGAGTGATGTTGGTGGAGTGAGAGTGATGTTGTTGGTGGAGTGAGAGTGATGTTGGTGGAGTGAGAGTGATGTTGTTGGTGGAGTGAGAGTGATGTTGTCGGTGGAGTGAGAGTGATGTTGTCGGTGGAGTGAGAGTGATGTTGTCGGTGGAGTGAGAGTGATGTTGTCGGTGGAGTGAGTGATGTTGTCGGTGGAGTGAGAGTGATGTTGTTGGTGGAGTGAGAGTGATGTTGTCGGTGGAGTGAGAGTGATGTTGTCGGTGGAGTGAGTGATGTTGTCGGTGGAGTGAGAGTGATGTTGTCGGTGGAGTGAGAGTGATGTTGGTGGAGTGAGAGTGATGTTGGTGGAGTGAGAGTGATGTTGTCGGTGGAGTGAGAGTGATGTTGTCGGTGGAGTGAGAGTGATGTTGTGTCGGTGGAGTGAGAGTGATGTTGTCGGTGGAGTGAGTGATGTTGTCGGTGGAGTGAGAGTGATGTTGTCGGTGGAGTGAGAGTGATGTTGTTGGTGGAGTGAGAGTGATGTTGGTGGAGTGAGTGATGTTGTTGGTGGAGTGAGTGATGTTGTTGGTGGAGTGAGAGTGATGTTGGTGGAGTGAGAGTGATGTTGTTGGTGGAGTGAGTGATGTTGTTGGTGGAGTGAGAGTGATGTTGTTGGTGGAGTGAGAGTGATGTTGGTGGAGTGAGAGTGATGTTGGTGGAGTGAGAGTGATGTTGTCGGTGGAGTGAGAGTGATGTTGCTGGTGGAGTGAGTGATGTTGGTGGTGGAGTGAGAGTGATGTTGTCGTGGAGTGAGTGATGTTGCTGGTGGAGTGAGAGTGATGTTGGTGGTGGAGTGAGAGTGATGTTGTCGGTGGAGTGAGAGTGATGTTGTTGGTGGAGTGAGAGTGATGTTGTCGGTGGAGTGAGAGTGATGTTGTCGGTGGAGTGAGAGTGATGTTGCTGGTGGAGTGAGAGTGATGTTGGTGGTGGAGTGAGTGATGTTGTCGTGGAGTGAGAGTGATGTTGCTGGTGGAGTGAGAGTGATGTTGGTGGTGGAGTGAGAGTGATGTTGTCGTGGAGTGAGAGTGATGTTGTCGTGGAGTGAGAGTGATGTTGTTGGTGGAGTGAGAGTGATGTTGTCATGGAGTGAGAGTGATGTTGTCGGTGGAGTGAGAGTGATGTTGGTGGTGGAGTGAGTGATGTTGTCGGTGGAGTGAGAGTGATGTTGTCGGTGGAGTGAGAGTGATGTTGTTGGTGGAGTGAGAGTGATGTTGTGGTGGAGTGAGTGATGTTGTCGGTGGAGTGAGAGTGATGTTGTCGATTGGAGTGAGAGTGATGTTGTCGGTGGAGTGAGAGTGATGTTGGTGGAGTGAGAGTGATGTTGTCGGTGGAGTGAGTGATGTTGTCGGTGGAGTGAGAGTGATGTTGTCGGTGGAGTGAGAGTGATGTTGTCGGTGGAGTGAGAGTGATGTTGTCGGTGGAGTGAGTGATGTTGTCATGGAGTGAGTGATGTTGTCGGTGGAGTGAGAGTGATGTTGTTGGTGGAGTGAGTGATGTTGGTGGAGTGAGAGTGATGTTGTTGGTGGAGTGAGTGATGTTGTTGGTGGAGTGAGAGTGATGTTGGTGGAGTGAGAGTGATGTTGTTGGTGGAGTGAGAGTGATGTTGGTGGAGTGAGAGTGATGTTGTTGGTGGAGTGAGAGTGATGTTGGTGGAGTGAGAGTGATGTTGGTGGAGTGAGAGTGATGTTGTCGGTGGAGTGAGAGTGATGTTGCTGGTGGAGTGAGAGGATGTTGGTGGTGGAGTGAGAGTGATGTTGTCGAGTGAGAGTGATGTTGCTGGTGGAGTGAGAGTGATGTTGGTGGTGGAGTGAGAGTGATGTTGTCGGTGGAGTGAGTGATGTTGTTGGTGGAGTGAGAGTGATGTTGTTGGTGGAGTGAGAGTGATGTTGGTGGAGTGAGAGTGATGTTGTCGTGGAGTGAGTGATGTTGCTGGTGGAGTGAGAGTGATGTTGGTGGTGGAGGAGAGTGATGTTGTCGGTGGAGTGAGAGTGATGTTGTTGGTGGAGTGAGAGTGATGTTGGTGGTGGAGTGAGAGTGATGTTGTCGGTGGAGTGAGAGTGATGTTGTCAGGTGGAGTGAGTGATGTTGTTGGTGGAGTGAGAGTGATGTTGTCGGTGGAGTGAGAGTGATGTTGTCGGTGGAGTGAGAGTGATGTTGTCGGTGGAGTGAGAGTGATGTTGTCGGTGGAGTGAGAGTGATGTTGGTGGAGTGAGTGATGTTGTTGGTGGAGTGAGAGTGATGTTGTCGGTGGAGTGAGAGTGATGTTGTTGGTGGAGTGAGAGTGATGTTGTTGGTGGAGTGAGTGATGTTGTTGGTGGAGTGAGAGTGATGTTGTCGGTGGAGTGAGAGTGATGTTGTCGGTGGAGTGAGAGTGATGTTGTCGGTGGAGTGAGAGTGATGTTGTTGGTGGAGTGAGAGTGATGTTGTCGGTGGAGTGAGAGTGATGTTGTCGGTGGAGTGAGTGATGTTGTCGGTGGAGTGAGAGTGATGTTGTCGGTGGAGTGAGTGATGTTGGTGGAGTGAGAGTGATGTTGTCGGTGGAGTGAGAGTGATGTTGTCGGTGGAGTGAGTGATGTTGTCGGTGGAGTGAGAGTGATGTTGTCGGTGGAGTGAGAGTGATGTTGTCGGTGGAGTGAGAGTGATGTTGTCGGTGGAGTGAGAGTGATGTTGTCGGTGGAGTGAGAGTGATGTTGTTGGTGGAGTGAGAGTGATGTTGGTGGAGTGAGAGTGATGTTGTTGGTGGAGTGAGAGTGATGTTGTTGGTGGAGTGAGAGTGATGTTGGTGGAGTGAGAGTGATGTTGTTGGTGGAGTGAGAGTGATGTTGTTGGTGGAGTGAGTGATGTTGTTGGTGGAGTGAGTGATGTTGGTGGAGTGAGAGTGATGTTGTTGGAGTGAGTGATGTTGTCGGTGGAGTGAGTGATGTTGCTGGTGGAGTGAGAGTGATGTTGGTGGTGGAGTGAGAGTGATGTTGTCGGTGGAGTGAGAGTGATGTTGCTGGTGGAGTGAGAGTGATGTTGGTGGTGGAGTGAGTGATGTTGTCGGTGGAGTGAGTGATGTTGTTGGTGGAGTGAGAGTGATGTTGTCGGTGGAGTGAGAGTGATGTTGTCGGTGGAGTGAGTGATGTTGCTGGTGGAGTGAGAGTGATGTTGGTGGTGGAGTGAGAGTGATGTTGTCGGTGGAGTGAGTGATGTTGCTGGTGGAGTGAGAGTGATGTTGGTGGTGGAGTGAGAGTGATGTTGTCGGTGGAGTGAGAGTGATGTTGTCGGTGGAGTGAGTGATGTTGTTGGTGGAGTGAGAGTGATGTTGTCGGTGGAGTGAGAGTGATGTTGTCGGTGGAGTGAGAGTGATGTTGGTGGTGGAGTGAGTGATGTTGTCGGTGGAGTAGAGTGATGTTGTCGGTGGAGTGAGAGTGATGTTGTTGGTGGAGTGAGAGTGATGTTGTCGTGGAGTGAGAGTGATGTTGTCGGTGGAGTGAGAGTGATGTTGTCGTGGAGTGAGAGTGATGTTGTCGGTGGAGTGAGAGTGATGTTGGTGGAGTGAGAGTGATGTTGTCGGTGGAGTGAGAGTGATGTTGTCGGTGGAGTGAGTGATGTTGTCGGTGGAGTGAGTGATGTTGTCGGTGGAGTGAGAGTGATGTTGTCGGTGGAGTGAGAGTGATGTTGTCGGTGGAGTGAGTGATGTTGTCGGTGGAGTGAGAGTGATGTTGTTGGTGGAGTGAGAGTGATGTTGGTGGAGTGAGTGATGTTGTTGGTGGAGTGAGAGTGATGTTGTTGGTGGAGTGAGAGTGATGTTGGTGGAGTGAGAGTGATGTTGTTGGTGGAGTGAGAGTGATGTTGTTGGTGGAGTGAGTGATGTTGTTGGTGGGAGAGTGATGTTGGTGGAGTGAGTGATGTTGTTGGAGTGAGAGTGATGTTGTCGTGGAGTGAGAGTGATGTTGCTGGTGGAGTGAGAGTGATGTTGGTGGTGGAGTGAGAGTGATGTTGTCGGTGGAGTGAGAGTGATGTTGCTGGTGGAGTGAGAGTGATGTTGGTGGTGGAGTGAGAGTGATGTTGTCGGTGGAGTGAGAGTGATGTTGTTGGTGGAGTGAGAGTGATGTTGTTGGTGGAGTGAGTGATGTTGGTGGAGTGAGAGTGATGTTGTCGGTGGAGTGAGAGTGATGTTGCTGGTGGAGTGAGAGTGATGTTGGTGGTGGAGTGAGTGATGTTGTCGGTGGAGTGAGTGATGTTGCTGGTGGAGTGAGAGTGATGTTGGTGGTGGAGTGAGAGTGATGTTGTCGGTGGAGTGAGTGATGTTGTCGGTGGAGTGAGAGTGATGTTGTTGGTGGAGTGAGAGTGATGTTGTTGGTGGAGTGAGATGTTGTTGGTGGAGTGAGAGATGTTGGTGGAGTGAGAGAGATGTTGGTGGAGTGAGAGTGATGTTGTCGGTGGAGTGAGAGTGATGTTGTTGGTGGAGTGAGAGAGATGTTGGTGGAGTGAGAGTGATGTTGTCGGTGGAGTGAGTGATGTTGTTGGTGGAGTGAGAGTGATGTTGTTGGTGGAGTGAGAGTGATGTTGTTGGTGGAGTGAGTGATGTTGTTGGTGGAGTGAGAGTGATGTTGTTGGTGGAGTGAGAGATGTTGGTGGAGTGAGAGAGATGTTGGTGGAGTGAGAGTGATGTTGTCGAGTGAGAGTGATGTTGTTGGTGGAGTGAGAGATGTTGGTGGAGTGAGTGATGTTGTCGGTGGAGTGAGAGTGATGTTGTTGGTGGAGTGAGAGTGATGTTGTTGGTGGAGTGAGAGAGATGTTGTTGGTGGAGTGAGAGTGATGTTGTTGGTGGAGTGAGAGTGATGTTGTTGGTGGAGTGAGAGAGATGTTGGTGGAGTGAGAGTGATGTTGTCGGTGGAGGAGAGTGATGTTGTCGGTGGAGTGAGTGATGTTGGTGGAGTGAGAGTGATGTTGTTGGTGGAGTGAGAGTGATGTTGTCGGGTGGAGTGAGAGTGATGTTGTTGGTGGAGTGAGAGTGATGTTGGTGGAGTGAGAGTGATGTTGTTGGTGGAGTGAGAGTGATGTTGGTGGAGTGAGTGATGTTGTCGGTGGAGTGAGAGTGATGTTGTTGGTGGAGTGAGAGTGATGTTGTCGGTGGAGTGAGAGTGATGTTGTTGGTGGAGTGAGAGTGATGTTGTTGGTGGAGTGATTGATGGAGTGAGTGATGTTGTTGGTGGAGTGAGAGTGATGTTGTTGGTGGAGTGAGAGTGATGTTGTCGGTGGAGTGAGTGATGTTGTTGGTGGAGTGAGAGTGATGTTGTTGGTGGAGTGAGAGTGATGTTGTTGGTGGAGTGAGAGTGATGTTGTCGGTGGAGTGAGAGTGATGTTGTTGGAGTGAGAGTGATGTTGTCGGTGGAGTGAGAGAGATGTTGGTGGAGTGAGAGTGATGTTGGTGGAGTGAGAGTGATGTTGTTGGAGTGAGAGTGATGTTGTTGGAGTGAGAGTGATGTTGTCGGTGGAGTGAGAGTGATGTTGTTGGTGGAGTGAGAGTGATGTTGTCGGTGGAGTGAGTGATGTTGTCGGTGGAGTGAGTGATGTTGTCATGGAGTGAGTGATGTTGTTGGTGGAGTGAGAGAGATGTTGTTGGTGGAGTGAGAGTGATGTTGGTGGAGTGAGAGTGATGTTGTTGGAGTGAGAGTGATGTTGTTGGAGTGAGAGTGATGTTGTCGTGGAGTGAGAGTGATGTTGTTGGTGGAGTGAGAGTGATGTTGTCGGTGGAGTGAGTGATGTTGTTGGAGTGAGAGTGATGTTGTTGGTGGAGTGAGTGATGTTGTTGGTGGAGTGAGTGATGTTGGTGGTGGAGTGAGAGTGATGTTGTTGGTGGAGTGAGAGTGATGTTGTTGGTGGAGTGAGAGTGATGTTGTTGGTGGAGTGAGAGTGATGTTGTGGAGTGAGAGTGATGTTGGTGGAGTGAGAGTGATGTTGTTGGTGGAGTGAGAGTGATGTTGTCGGTGGAGTGAGAGTGATGTTGTTGGTGGAGTGAGAGTGATGTTGTTGGTGGAGTGAGAGAGATGTTGTTGGTGGAGGAGAGTGATGTTGTTGGTGGAGTGAGTGATGTTGTTGGTGGAGTGAGAGTGATGTTGTTGGTGGAGTGAGAGTGATGTTGTTGGTGGAGTGAGAGTGATGTTGGTGGAGTGAGAGAGAGATGTTGTTGGAGTGAGAGTGATGTTGTTGGTGGAGTGAGAGTGATGTTGTTGGTGGAGTGAGAGTGATGTTGTGGAGTGAGAGTGATGTTGTTGGTGGAGTGAGTGATGTTGTTGGTGGAGTGAGAGTGATGTTGTTGGTGGAGTGAGAGTGATGTTGTCGGTGGAGTGAGAGTGATGTTGTCAGGAGTGAGAGTGATGTTGTTGGTGGAGTGAGAGTGATGTTGTTGGTGGAGTGAGAGTGATGTTGTTGGTGGAGTGAGAGTGATGTTGTCGGTGGAGTGAGAGTGATGTTGTCGGTGGAGTGAGAGTGATGTTGTTGGTGGAGAGTGATGTTGTCGGTGGAGTGAGAGTGATGTTGTCGGAGGAGAGTGATGTTGTCGGTGGAGTGAGAGTGATGTTGTCGGTGGAGTGAGAGTGATGTTGGTGGAGTGAGAGTGATGTTGTTGGTGGAGTGAGAGTGATGTTGTCGGTGGAGTGAGAGTGATGTTGTCGGTGGAGTGAGAGTGATGTTGTCGGTGGAGTGAGAGTGATGTTGTTGGTGGAGTGAGAGTGATGTTGTTGGTGGAGTGAGAGTGATGTTGTTGGTGGAGTGAGTGATGTTGTCGTGGAGTGAGAGTGATGTTGTTGGTGGAGTGAGAGTGATGTTGTTGGTGGAGTGAGAGTGATGTTGTTGGTGGAGTGAGAGTGATGTTGGTGGAGTGAGAGTGATGTTGTTGGTGGAGTGAGAGAGATGTTGTTGGTGGAGTGAGAGTGATGTTGTTGGTGGAGTGAGAGTGATGTTGTTGGTGGAGTGAGAGTGATGTTGTTGGTGGAGTGAGAGTGATGTTGGTGGAGTGAGAGTGATGTTGTTGGTGGAGTGAGAGTGATGTTGTTGGTGGAGTGAGAGTGTTGTTGGTGGAGTGAGAGAGATGTTGGTGGAGTGAGAGTGATGTTGGTGGGAGTGAGAGTGATGTTGTTGGAGTGAGAGTGATGTTGTCGGTGGAGTGAGAGTGTTGTTGGTGAGAGTGATGTTGTTGGTGGAGTGAGAGAGATGTTGGTGGAGTGAGAGAGATGTTGGTGGAGCTCCTCTTGGGTGAGCTCAGGCTCCAGACCTCAGTGTAGTAGGCCAGCGGCGGAGAGAAGAAGCGGACTCCGGCCCGGCGCAGGGTTTGAGCCGTGCTCACGATGTCCTCGGTGTAGAGCCCGATGTGCTGGATCCCGGCTCCTCTGTGCTGATCCAGGAACGAGTCCACCTGGTTAGAGCCTGGAAATAAACCGACGGCTGGGATGTGAAACTGCTCAGCACTCGTTTAAACAGTAGCAGGTAATCGGAACGGGATTGAGATACCTTGCTCAGGAAGAGACTCTGCGATGACAAACTTGCAGTCGGGCTCCTTCCCATCCTCGGAGGGCAGCGTGATTCCCGACTCACTGCATTTCCAGAACTCCATCGCTGTCAGCCGCAGCCCGATCCCGTCATGGCTCAGCACGTATCCCTCCTCCACGTCCTCATTCCTGCACAGGGACAATGGCTCAGGATCACAGAATGAGGAATCTGACCACATGTTGGGAGATCTTGTTTGTTCATCAAATAGTGCATTTGGCAAACACGCATCCTAAGCATTCCCTGGGAATCGAGCCCATAGCAGTGTCACACTGATACCTGTCAATGAAGAACCTCCGGAAGCCGAAGCTCCTCTGGTACCAGCCGGTGATGTGTGCGGTGCTGCCCCGGGCACAGGCGTACGTGATGTGGTCGAAGTGAGTGATGGGACAGCGCGAGCGCTCCGCGGTCTGCGAGTCCGACCCGACCTGAAGGAAGCCAGGCAGGAAGAGCCCCTGGTACTGAGAGCTGTCGATCAGCGTGTGGCACACGTTACCCACCGCGGAGCGGATGACGGAGAAGGTGACCCGGCCGCGGTCGTCGCGGAGCTCGGTGGGCGGCTGGAGGAACTCACACACACCCTGATCCCGCAGCGCCCGCGACACGCGCTCCACGCCCTGCACCTCGAAACACACGTTACTCACGGTGTCCACCGGGTAGTGTGCATGATCCCCGTACAGACAGCTCAAGTCCCGATGGTCTCTAGCGGTGACGGAACTCCAGTCACGGGACTGATGTCCACTCAGTGCCTCGGTCGGCCTCTCGTTGACCACGAACACGGCCGATCCTCTGCGGAGCGCGAGCTGCTTCGCTCGGTCTGTCAGTCTGGCCGCGAACACGTTAAACTGGAACCGGGACACGAGCTCGTGAGCGACTTTATCCACGTTAGAGACGTGCAGTGAGATGTGATGCAGCCGGCTCAAGGGCGCCGCCATGTTGGGTTGACGTCACGCGGAGGGGCGTGTCGTTTGCGATCGCTTTTCACATGATCAATAACACCCTTCTTCTTCTTCTTCTTCTTCTTCTTCTTCTGTTTCCTGTCACATTGCATACATTTGCTGTTATGCAGTCGCAGTTTATTCATCAAATTGTTCCTGTTTTTAATCTTTTCTATATATCTAAAATACTCATTATTTATATTCCATTCCTTCTTCCCAGGACCCACCTGGCGCTGCGTGTTCAGCTCCTCCAGTCTAATTGTGTGGTCTCCTAAGATCCAGAATTGACTAGACCAACCAAGTTCTATATTTAAATCCTTTCACTTAACCCAGACTTATATAAGTATTTTATTAATGTCATGTATCCTACTCTATCTCTGTTAAAATCATATCCTAATAGATATTCCACATTCTTATTTGCCTTACCTTTTTTGTTTAAATATAACATGAATTCCTTTCTTTCTTCATCATACCTTTTACACTCATTTATCACATGCTCCACTGTTTCTTTCCCCCACAATCTTCACACAGACCAGACTCATGTATTCCTGTTATCAACAATGAAGCATTCATCCCTGTGTAGTCTCATTCTAGTAATTATTACCTCTTCCTTCCTATTTCTACCACATATATTTCTTTGAGTATTTACCTTTTTTTAATATTATATAAATGCCAATTCCCTTATTATCAGTATTCCATTTTTCTTGCCATTCTTTACTAATACTTTCCTTAATAATAGTTTTAACTTCACCTTTACTTAGAGGAACATTAAAATCTATTCCTTCCCTTTTTAAAGCATGTTTTGCTAATTCAGCAGACTCATTCCTACATGTGCTGGCTCCCAGCAGAATCCTACTACCACTCCTTTTCTTTGTATGCGCCATAATAATGTAAATATTTCACACATCAAATCTTCTCTAGAAGACTGATGAGTTGATACTGAAGCGGAGTCAGAGCATATCACTACTCTATGTGGATTTCAATAACACCCTTCTTTGGTATTCTCCTTTTCTATTGGATGTCTTGGTAAGTTTTTGATTATTAAGACATGCTTTGTCAAGTGTTCATTTTTATGTGTTCATGGTTCTATGTATTTAAACATTTGTTTTACATTGAATATTGCCTAAATATAAACGAAAAACCTGAATTAAAAATAAATAAATAAATAAAAGTGGAATTTCTCATTGTAGGGTTGGTTTTCACGTGGTGTGGGATCGTCCAATCGGCAGCAGTGCGTTTGGTCACGTGCGCCTGACGCTGCGCGAGACGCTGGTCGTTTTTATTTTGCCAGCGCCGCCATTAAATCCGCATCTAGATCAACATTCAGAGATTAGACTCGGTATTCATCGATTTAAAAACACTCAACGATTGATATGAAGCGCAGAGAATAAACAACGCAATGGAGTTCGAACAACAACAGTAAAGACTGTGTGAGGTGATTTAGGTCTCATTAATGAGGAGCCGCGCGCGTAGCGATGTGAGTATTTACATGGTTCAGCA
>CM040920.1:35632980-35635480 GCA_023029165.1 Gobiocypris rarus | reverse complement strand
GCTTGAGTTCACTGAGCTCCTGAGAGCGAGACATTCTCTCACAAATGTGTGTAGAAGCGTCTGCATGCCTAGAGCTTGATTTATACACCTGTGGCCATGAAGGGACTGAACACCTGAACTCTGGGATTGGGAGGGGCGGCACAATATAGTGTATCACCAGAAACTTTAGTCTCACTCTAACAGCTGAAATGTTATTAATATCATTGCAGAATAACAAGTAAACACACACACACGTGACTGTGACCTTTACGCTGATTCGGAAGCATGTGAACCCTGCTTGTGTTCTGGGTCAGTCTGAGATCTTCAGACAGCTGATGCTTCGACCTGTGACCGGCACATGGACTGACCACTGCAGATGCTGCCCTTTAAAACATGTTCACAATCTCCCAATAACCCTTTCCCTGCGGCTGATCCATAATGCACACTTGAAGAAGCTCATCATCGAAAACGTGATCCACCAGTTAACCATTGTGTGTGTGTGTGTGTGTGTGCAGGTGTAGTTGAAGGGGATCTGTCTGCGGTCGAGGCCTATAAGTCCTCAGGCGGAGACATCGCCCGTCAGCTGACCGCTGATGAGGTGCGGCTGCTGAACTGCCCTCTGCGTCGACAGCGGCTTCACGCTCGTTCACCTCGCCATCCGCTTCCAGAGGCAGGACATGCTGGCCATTCTGCTGACTGAGGTGTGTGTGTGTGTGTGTGTGTGTGATTGGTGGAGTATTGGGTTTGATTGAGACTTGCTGTGGAAGTGTGTTTGAAGGTGTGTGTGTGACCGCAGGTGTCCCAGCGTGCCGTGAAATGCATCCCAGCGATGGTTTGCCCTGAACTGACGGAGCAGATCCGCAGAGAGATCAGCGCATCACTGCACCAGCGCAAGGGAGACTTCAACTGCTACTTCCTGACAGAGCTCGTCACATTTACACTGCCGGCAGGTGGGACACTCACTCTCACTCACTCACACTCACACACTCACTCACTCACTCACACTCACTCACCACTCACTCACCACCACACACTCACACACTCACCACTCACCCACACACTCACTCACCACACACTCACCACTCACACTCACTCACCTCACCACCCACTCACTCACTCACCACTCACTCACCACTCACCCACCACCACCACTCACACACTCACCACCACCACCACTCACACTCACACACTCACCACTCACTCACTCACTGACTCACACACTCACTCACTCATTCACTCACTCACCACCACTCACACTCACACTCACTCACTCACCACCACTCACCCACTCACCACCCACCACCACTCACACTCACACACCACTCACCACCACTCACTGACTCACACACTCACCACCACACTCTCACTCACTCACACACTCACTCACTCATTCACTCACCACCACACTCACACTCACCACTCACCACCACTCACCACTCACCACCACTCACACTCACACACTCACCACCACTCACCACTGACTCACACACTCACCACTCACACCTCACTCACCACCACACACTCACTCACTCATTCACTCACCACCACCACCACACTCACACTCACTCACCACCACTCACCACCACTCACCCACCACACTCACACACCCACCACCACCACCACTGACTCACACTCACCACTCACACTCTCACTCACACTCACACTCACCACTCACTCACTCACCACCACTCACCACTCACTCACCACTCACCACCCACTCACCACCACTCACCACACTCACACACTCACCACCACACTCACCACTGACTCACACACTCACTCACTCACACCTCACTCACTCACACACTCACTCACTCATTCACCACCACCACCACCACCACACTCACACTCACTCACTCACCACTCACTCACCACCACCACCACCACCACACTCACACACTCACCACCACCACCACCACTGACTCACACTCACTCACCACACTCTCACTCACACTCACACTCACTCACTCACCACCACCACCACTCACTCACTCACCACACTCACACACTCACTCACCACCACCACTGACTCACACACTCACTCACTCATTCACTCACCACCACCACCACACTCACACACCCACCACCCACTCACCACCACTCACACACTCACCACCACTCACCCACTCACACACTCACCACCACCACACACTCACCACTCACTCACCACCACCACCACCACCACCACTGACTCACACACTCACCACCCATTCACTCACCCACCACTCACCACACTCACACACTCACCACCACTCACTCACTCACCACACACTCACCACCCACCACCACTCACCACACACTCACTCACCCACCACCACCACCACACACTCACCACTCACCCACCACCACTCACACACTCACCACCCACCACACACTCACTCACACACTCACCACACTCACTCACACTCACCACTCACCACACACACTCCACCACTCACACACACTCACTCACTCACCACCACCACACACACTCACTCACACACACTCACTCACACTCACTCACTCACTCACTCACTCACCA